>LPNX010881873.1:11743-58799 GCA_001517045.1 Pseudotsuga menziesii | reverse complement strand
CCCATGCTTCCTTGGCATTAGTCGATGCTGCTATTCTTGGGAGTATGCTCTCATGCATAGCTTGATGTATGAAAAATAGAGCTTTTCCATCTCTCTTCCTCTATTCTCTCAAGGCATCTTTCTGAGCCTGTGTGAGATTGTTATATGCTGTCATGTCTGCTGGTTCTACATAACCATGCTGGACTATCTCCCAGACATTTTGTCCTCTGAATAAAGCCTTCAATGTTAAAGACCAATATTCATAATTCTTTCCTGTAAAGCTTGGAGGTTGTAATGAACCAGAAGTGGAAGCCATTTTAATTTTTTTTAATTAACTTTCCTTAGAAAATTAATTTCCACTTTTTAAAACAAGATTTCTTTCCTAAAATCTTGGGCTGATATAAACTTTGCTCTGATATAACCTTGCTCTGATACCAGATAGCCAAAATCGAGCCGACTAAACTTGGGTTTAGGGCTCAGTCAATATTCAAATTTCAAATTTTCACTTTTACCTTTCACGCCGACCACTTTTCTTTTTTTTACCAGTCGGGTGAAACTTGTCTATGTCCGACTAGACAAGTTTACAAATTTTAGTCGGTACTTCACTCGACCAAAATTACTCCGACTTACTTGTCCGACCGATTTTTACCTCGACCACTTTTACTCCGACCAAGTCGGCTCTTTGACCAAGTCGGACCTTCAACTAAGTCGGCTGACTTACCGACCACTCAAGTCGGCTCTTCGACCACTCTGGTCAAAATCTGCAGAATATGTTTCTTAGTCTAAAGACTTAAGAAATTACAAATGCTTTTCACCTGTGAGTAAAATGAAGTAAAATAGACACATTTACAAATCCAAATAACTTATGAGAAACATGTGGCCAAATATGTAGGAAGACTTGAGTCGACCAATGTGCCGTAAAACCTAGAACTTTCACGCGGTGAGATTTTTATGGGTTCTTGTTCTTTTACTTATCAGTAATTGTAAAAGACATTTACAGAGTAAATCTGAAAATATGTGCGGCCAAACAAACATGCATTCAACCACAAACTATTTCATATATTAACTATGCTGAAATACAAAGTATTACAAACTTGTCGGTTACAAACTGATCGGTCCAGACTTGTCTGTCCAGACTCGTCGGTCTAAGGAGCTTCAGCTCTCCGACTAAATCACATGCACAAAAGCTTGAGCTTCGACTTCTCTTTCTCACCCCTAGTGTCTATCTTCTATGTTCCTGTGTTCCAACTAATTTACAAAATGCTTCTTCTATTTATAGGCAATTTGAAAATTGCTACTACATGGGCCGACTGACTTGCCATTGAAGACTGTAATAACTATCTAGCTAACAACTTAGCTTCAGAAATAAATTCGACTAGACTACAGAGCCGAATTGTGGACTTTCCCTTCTTGTCAAACTGACAGACAAGATCTCGACTAGTACGGACTCTGACAAAGTCGGCTGAAAGTAAGTACAGATCTGCAAGTAATTACGTTTTTCCAACAGAAAAAGGTTGCGGCGTCTTCTTACGCTGGAGAGAGTTATGAGTATAGCGATCTGAAAATGCCGATCGGAGAAGCCTACAAAGTCCATTCGGTGGCTACGATCTCGCAGAAACTGCGGAATGATGATAAGAGCTTTGACGACATAATTGGAAAGATCAGAGTAATGCGGCAGGAGATTGAGGATTTCTATGGCTGGCCAGTTAGTACCGGCGGCGAGTACGCAGAGCACTTCTCTCTAAATATGGCCATAGATTCATCCTTTCTGTTACATTTCTTATTCCGCAACTTGATATTAGAGTTGGGTGCCATGAGTTATTTAAATAGGGTCCAAGTCTGTATAAAATGCAACATTCTTAAGCTGGAGAATCAGATACCGCTAAGTGTCTTGAGAAATATATTTGCCATCGGAAAAAAAGCTTTATATGATGTAGAACAAGTCGTCCAAAACCAAGCGTCATATCAAGCAATTCCAGAGCGGTTCAGTCAAATGGTGGAGGAGACGTACAAGAAGTAGTCTCCTTCCGATGAATTCGACATAAAGGAAGCAGAAAGTATTTTAATGTCCGCGAGCCGAAAAATAGCATACTGTAACCCTGATCGAATAATTAATGGCCAGCCGCATTTGCTGGGTTGCATGCACACATTCGTTCAGCAGTCACTGAAACTGAATGATGATGAAGAGGCGGTAGCTGGTAGTACTGATGGTCATGGTACTGGTGATCGTGGTCATGGTGGTTCTCATCGTGGCGCTGGTACTGGTATTTGATATGTCTAAGCATAGTGGACCTGGTGGCAAGCCTAACCATCCTGGTATAGAGGCGTGTTGCAACGATCTTTCAAAGTAAATGGTTGGCCGGCTTGGTCCACCGCGGTCGACGTGATGCGAATCTGGAGTCATACAGCGCAACGGAGTTGAAAAAGGGCGGTGTTCAATTCAAATCGGCCTCTGTGATCTGGTTCAACGTAGAGTCGGACACGTTCTACCTTCCCCGGATCACCATATCTGAACCGCAAACTGAAGTGTTCTTTAGGAACTTGCTTTCCTTGGAGTTCAACGAGGCCAACCGTGAAAACTACGTGACACAATACGTTGGACTCATGCACTTCCTCATCGCCACGCCCGATGACGTTCGCCTGCTCAGAGAATCTGACATCATTGATCGACGAAGTCGAACGCTAAGTGACGAGGACATAGCCAATATGTGGAAGAGCATGTGTCATCCCTTCTTTACAGGCCATCTGGAACCTTCCGGTCTAATTCTTGATTCAATCGGGGATGTGCTGGAGAGGAAGTACTACATGAGCATACTCAGAAAATTCCTGTGGAATTTCTATTGGGACCATCTGTCGAAACCAGGGAAGGGTGTAGCTATGCTGGTGGGAGTTGCGATTCTCTTCATGACCGCTGCACAGACTTACTTTGCCTGGAGGGAATGGTCTCATCTACATCATCATCACTATCACTAACTAAAGAAGCGTGTGGCGAAGCCAGTAAGCGTCTGGGTGTAGCTCTGTCGGTTGGAGTTCATCGTCTCGGCATGACCTTTGCATAGACCTCTTTTATCGGGTGGGATTGGTGCATAATAAACGTAATCACTAATTTGCACTGTGTGGTGGTGATTATGCCTGGTTTGTATTGTGATGATATTATGTGATTTGTATTGTAGGGTGGTTTGTATTGTGATGATATTATGTGATTTGTATTGTATGAGTCTGGGTGTAGCTTTGCTGGTTGGAGTTCATCGTCTAGGCATGACCTTTGCAGAGACCTCCTTTATCGGATGGTATTGGTGCATAACAAACCTAATCACTAATTTTCACTGTGCGGTGGTGATTATGGCTGGTTTGTATTGTGATGATCTATTATGTGATTTGCATTGTATGGTGGTTTCTATTGTGATGATATTATGTGATTTGTATTGTATGGTGGTTTGTATTGTGATGATATTATGTGATTTGTATTGGATGGTTCTTAAGACAGTTTTATAATTTATAAGTTCGTTGAGAAATTTTAGAGGATTGTCTTGATATTATGTGATTTGTATTGGATGGTTGTGATTTGTATTGTATGGTGGTTTGTATTGTGATGATATTATGTGATTTGTATTGGATGGTTCTTAAGACAATTTTATAATTTATAAGTTCGTTGAGAAATTTTAGAGGATTGTCTTGAAAATTACTCTATGATTGGAACTAGGAACTACAAAATATTTAGTCCCTTTTATTTGTATTTTAAACAGGTGTCATTATAGGGCGTTCATACCGTTACCACTGAATTTTACAGTGAGTTAATTGCTGGAATGGATAAAAGCAATTTGACAAACTTTAAAACTTTACATCTATATGATATGAACGATATTTAGCTTACAGACTTAATGGCTAGCCCCGTTGGTTTCTTTTTATTGAAAATGTAAACGATGTATGTCTAATGATATCTTGATTTAATTACGAAGATTTATTAATCATGTGCATGGAATTTCTTTTTATTTGTATTTTAAACAGGTGTCATTATATGGTGTTCGTACCGTCACCACTGAATTTTACAGTGAGTTAATTGCTGGAATGGATAAAAGCAATTTGACAAACTTTAAAACTTTACATCTATATGATATGGACGATATTTAGCTTACAGACTTAATGGCTAGCCCCGTTGGTTTTTTATTATTGAAAATGTAAACGATTTATGTCTAATGATATCTTGATTTACTTACGAAGATTTATTAACGAAGATTTATTAATCATGTGCAGGGAATTTCTCTTCTATAAAAACTGTATTCACTCTTCCCTGTCCTAACTATTTACAATGGTAGACAAGTTAATATTTTATTTTATGTGTATTGTGGTCTAGCATTAAATTTCGATTTTTAATACGAGTAATGAGGGACTAATATCCCGCATATAACAATTTATTACTTAAAAATTTCATCTTACTGACTTATTTACTTAAAATTTTTGACATGCATCATTGTAGTTATTATTGTAGTTGAAGCAGTTTGTTTTGTTGCTTAGAAGAGGAGCATTTTGTGTAACTCTTTTATGTTTATCTTAGAGTTGACACATTATTTTTTTAAATATTATAAAAATTAATAAAATATTTTTAAAAATAATATATATGTTTAAATTAAATTTAAAACAATATATATAATTAAAATATACAAATTAGTTAAATTAAAATATTTTTTTAATATTCAAACTCCAAAATAAATTTATCCCTCCAAAAATTACATTCCTTTCAAAACTTATAAATCCCTTTTTAAAATGGCTCTATGCTATTTATAAACTTATACTTATAGATCCCTTTAAAAATGGCTCTATGCTATTTATAGGTTTTAGGTTTTGGGACATTTAACCATATATATTGATGCATTTACACACCAGAACAATTACCTTGTCATGCCTTACATGACTATAAACCAGATGAATATAAATTACTACTTAAAGCTGCACTATGTTTCGAGGTAAAGTCCTCATGATTGCACTTAAGCTTGCCTACCTATTATGACTTGTTCTTGTTCGTGCCAAGTGGTGAGCCGAGGAGACTATTCAGCGAGAGGAGAGTCTATCAGCAACGAGAAGAGCCGAGCTTGAAGTAAAGATCTTTTTTCTTTTTTCTTTTTTTTGACAGTGGGTGTCTTCGTTTTTATTTGGTCCGTTTGCCTGCAATAAAGGAAAAATCAAGAGCCAATTTGCTGGTATACTCAGTAAAATCATCATTGTGTGAGACGTACAAGGTCTTTTGTTTTCAATTCAATGTGCAGGGTGTTTTGACTCATAAGAATCTCAAAGAACACTGTCTGGGGACCGCCCTTTATGCCGTTGATTCTTAAAGTTGTTTATGGGTGAGTTAGTCTGTTTGCTTATTGCAGGATTCAGTAATAACAATTATACATATTGGCTTTCTTCATTTATGTTTATACAGGCACAAATTTGGCGGACTGTTTTAAGTTTTAACCTTTGCATATCCTTGGTGTTGTGTACTGTGATTTGAGTATCTCTCCTCTCTAAGTTTATAAAAGTCTCTTGGAAGAAGATATTAGGCACTCTCAGACCAACGAAGAGAATTTTGGTGTTTTGTCCTTTGTCTTTTGGACTCTTTTGTTCAAGCACGTGTTTGTAGTGCTGAGAGCTGAAGACAATAGGAAAGCTAACTTTTCTGAAACCTAAAACTCAATTAGTTTCAAAATTAAGTCTCGTTCTTTTGCAGATAGGCTGCTTGTTCCTTGTTTTGAACAGCAAAATTTCAGTAAATTGCCTCTTTGCATGATAGCGTAGCACTTTTACTTTCTAGCATTGAATCTAATTCTGCATGATAATGCAAGTGGGATATTTGCATTATATTCTTTATTATGCAGGAATGCCATTATTACTCTTTTGCCAAACCTTCAGGTTGTTGATGAGGAAATCTCCACTTACAATTGGAATATCTTCCAGAGACAAAGAGTGGGTCTAGGGTAAATAAATTCTTGAAAACCATAAGAATTTGCATACTGCATTGCTAATCGTGGTTCGACTTTGCACCTGTATGGTTATTGGAGATGGCGTACTAAACTCGGCCATATCTGGTTAGTTTTCTCATCTTAAGCATAATCCTGTGTTTGGACCGTCATCTCTTCTTTCACAACAGTGAACTGGAGATTTGCTTCATTTTTAACTGTGATATTGGGCTCAAACTTTTCTTCACAATAGAACACCATGAATGTAAGCTCTTTTTCTTCAATATTCTGCCATAAAGTGTACTCTTTGTTTTCTACTCATGTTCATTTGGGATTAATGTATTTTTGTGGTTAATGTATTGGTGGACAGTAATTTAATGCATATGCACCTTAGTGGCTTTATAATTAACTGGATAGGCATTTGTATTTTAGAATACAACATTGTGGATTTGCTTCATTTTAACATTTGGTATTGTGCTCAAACTTTTCTGGGCAACAGAACACCATGCATGTAAGTTCTTATTCTTCAATTATTTGCCATAAAGTGTATTCTTTGTTTTCTGCTCATTTGAAGTTAATGTACTGGTGGATAGTAATTTAATGGATTAATGGATAGGCATCTTAAAGGCTTTATTTTAGAATTTGGGATGGATTATTATTAATGTTTTTCTAGGATGGCATGGGATGGAACAAGTGTATTAATTGATTTTATGGTAGTGGTTTGAAATTTCAAATAAACAATTAAAAAAATAATAATATAAAAAATAATTCATAGTTGATAAATAGATAATAAGTAGTTGATACATAAATGCATAGATAACCTATAATTTAAGATGAACAAGTAATTAAACTTTAATTAAAATTAAGTTACTATTTAATCCTGTGGTTTGAGACTTCCGTTCATCCTAGTGCCGTAATGGGGAAATATGAGGAAGAATGGTGTAGAATAAGTGGATTTATCCGGTTGGGGTATCGTTTCTCTAAGTTCTTTTTATAACCTTCCTATGTCCAGGTGCCTATCCTGCTGAGGCATAAGTTCCTTTTCTGTGGGTTGAATCAACAAAAGGTCGATTTTTCCCTCTGTTTTTCTGCTGATTTGGGCTTAATATATTGGCAGGAAATAAATTTTCTTTACATCCACTTTTATGACACAATGATCTGCTGATTTGCCCTTAATATATTTGTGGACAATAATTTTCTTTATATTAGAAGGTAATTTCAATAGTTATTGACTAAGTATGAGTCAATTAAAGTTTTCTGTGATAGCCTATGGTATTTTGTCTTCCATGGTAATTGCCTATAATATTATTTGTGATTTAGTGGTTTTGGTTAATCATGGAATCTTATATATAAATTTGTTAATATTGAGAAGGCATTTTATTGTCCATATGTTTTCCTCTTACTTCTTGCTGTGTCCTTTAACATATATCCACCTTGATGGCACAATATCCTCCTATGTGTATGAATCTCCTTCTAATAAACACGAGAGGGATCCAATTTCATTAGGTATAACTTTTTTTTTCGGCCAGTATGACGAAGATCTTGTAAGGTTATGTAAGGCTCCTCTTGTAAATGTCGGATATAAATAATAATGCCGATTATGAGGGACATGTTGTAATGTTACTTTTTACTTGCCGATTATGATGTATATGTTGTAACGTTCTTATTGTAAATGTCAGCTATAATTAATATTGTCGATTATGAGGGAGATGTTGTAATATAACCAGCCTAGATCCAAAGCATAGGCTCTATTAAGCGCCAAGAGGGATCAAATCTCTCGAGGTGCAAACCTCTTCTCAGGTATTGCACTCAAGAAGGTATTCGAGGAGAGGTTTGCACCTCGCGAGATTTGATCCCTCTCGGTGCTTGATAGAGCCTAGGATTTGGATCTAGGCTGGTTCAAATCGTGGGGGGTGACACAAAACTGGTGTTTGAACAGCATTGGAAGGAAAAGGAACAGGTTAAGTTGAAAACATAGATACAATTATGAGGATTATCATAATGTAAGTAAAAGTATTAAGGATTAAATAAATTGGAAAATTGGAAAATAGAGACAATAATTTTAGAAGGATCAAATAAATGAAAATATGGTCACAACTATTGAATGTGAATTGGTCTAGCTCTTGTGAATAATTAAAGAGTTAGTATTAAAATTTATTTTTCATTTATACAATTTGTAAAGATTAACTACGGTTGACCATGTACAACTTTCTGTATGTGGCAATAACATGTACATCAAGGATTATTTTGCAATGTCAATGTTTCTCAAGCTTTATGATGACTAAAACAATATCCAATGGTTAAGGTGCATTGTGGCATATTATTAATGATGTTAGTGATATTATTAATATTAATGTTAATATTATTGTTTCCCAACATTAATGTTAATATTAATAATGTAAAAAAGCTCAGATACGGGTGATAATCCCGGCGACACCCATCCCGTTCTCCGGCCACCAACTCAGGCATGCGTAAGGACGGACATATACCACCCTGCCTGCGCTCTCCGTCAACCTTCGCAGGATTCTTTGTGCATGGGAGAAATTTTCCCGGTCACTTCGGCGCATGTGAATTGGGTTGGCGAAGGTATGTCCTTCTAGGCTCATTCATGGCTCGGCTGCAAGGTTTAATGGTGACAGGTACGTGGATTGACAGGCGGTTAATATAGCACCAGGTCATGTTTTATGTTATGGATGGTAGCAGAGTTCGGTTCGCAGTCCGATGGGAAGTTTACAAAGTCTCTGCTGCTGTGTGTTCCAGGGCCCGCACTGGTAAATTCGCTCCACTGCGTATTGGTTTCAGGCTCAAGTTAGTGGCAATGTCTTGCTAATGAGGAACCCCTAGATGTGCTAGTTCAGGAAGAGGAAAACCCCAGAGGGGCTGTAGCGCGCCTGTTCCGGCGAATTATGAACCACATATTTTTGCGCGAGTCCGTGTTTTAGTGGAAGCTTGGGAGAATAAGGTTCTCAACTGTAAGCTCTCGACGGGCGAGGAAGGGGGTCGAATTAATCACTATCGGATGCTGAAGAATATGCTCTGCAATCTTGCAGAGGACATGCTTAGTAATTGGGTGGAGGCTTAGATGGCGGTTCACTCCATGAAAGCAAAAATCGCTGAGATGGATGCTCAACTCACGACCATGGACAATTCATTTTCTTGGAAAGGAACGGCAAGCATTTCAAGTCTGAATGTCCACAACTCGAGGGGTGGCGCTCAGGGTGGCGTTGCAAATGGTAGCGAAACTGGAGGTCGAGCTCTAACCAGTCTCGGTGGCAGTGGTAGCGCAACGGGCTACTCTATTAAAATGCCACGTGCCAAACCTTTCCCGGTTCCATCAACAGTGGAACCTCTCCTCAAGCGATTGAAGGACTCGTTGGCCCAACAGACTGAGCAGCTACCGCCTTCTCTGACTCTAGCTCCGAATGCCGCCACCAATTCGCGTACTGTGTTGTAGGAAGAACGATGGGCTTGCCCCATCACTGAAGGAACTCCCTTAGCTTAATGTTCATTTTGAACAGGTTTTATTTGGTCCAGTCTCTAGCAAGTTTTATGATTATTGTCTTTAAAGCTTTTTTAGTTTATACTGTGTGTCTTTTTTCAATTTGGCTCCGCTAGTATACATGAGTATGATATGTCTTTTAAAGTTCTTTGTAACTCAGTTTCTATGTTTCTCAGTCATGAACATCATTAGCGTGAATTTGGTTAGAAGGATGATATTTTTTACGAGGCTCTGAAGGAGGTTTTGCCTCTTTCAACCTTAGACAGCCATGAATTTTTGGATGTAATTTTTTTGCCCCTATAATATAATATATTGTGCAGTTTACAAAAAAAATATTAATAATGTAAAAAACAATTTTCAATATTATGTTAAATAGTGGAAATAAAAAAGTCATAATTTAACAAGGTTATGTCATTATTACTAATATATTTGATAATTAATTAATTAATGTTATTAAATTTAATATGATTATTAATATTATTAATGTTATTAAAATTAAAATGTTTCGTTGTTATGAAGTCACTTGTTGTAAATTGGAGGTCACAAAATCAATCCCACCTGGATTTACCTATGTCCCATGTCTTGCGACGGGTGTGGGGCACCTAGGGTTACCTGAACCCTGAGTACCAGCCGACCCCAATTGTCGATTCTCCTAGTAAAAAAAACAATATTATTAAAATTAATGTTATTAAGAACATTATTAAAGTGAGTAATATTAATTTTTATATTTATATAAATATTTTTTGAAATTAATGTTAATATTAAACAATAATATAAACATTATTAAAGATTAAAAATAATATAATTTCTAAAAGCCAGTTACTTTTCCCATTTGAATTATCATGTCTCCACAATTATTCTAAGGTGCATAACTATGTGTATCATGTGAAATGATTTATAGAGCAATGCATTGGAAATATCCAAGCCCTCATTTATATTGGTCAATTGAGCGGTTAAAATTTTCTGTGAATAGTGACATCCTTTTCTCTATATTTTTTAAGCTTAGGGTTTTCGAGCTTTGGATACATTGTTATACCCATTTTTTTCCAAACAATTGAGATTTTGAAAGATCATTATGTTAAACATTTTTGTTTAAGTTCACTTAGAAATTACGATGTTTGGATTTTTTTTATGTAGTGACTCATATATAAAGATTTGATTTTGAGAGATTATTTTGTTAAATATTTTTTTCAAGTTTATAAATAATTTTGAATAGAAATTACTATGTTTGGATTTTTTCTTAAGTATAGATTGATATACTTTGAAATAAGTTATTAATTTCGTCTTACATTATATATTCCGTAATTTTAGGTGTATTTTTAAATTACAACAAAAAAATATTTAGAGTGTAAGTATCAATTTATTTTTAGCCATAAATTCAATCACGACCATTTGCAAGTTACTTTAGGTGTCTAAACACTTCACCTCAACAAGAGATTTGGATTTTCTCAAGTATTGATTGATATCCCTTGAAGTAAGTTATAAATTTTGTTTTATAATATATATCCTGAAAACTTATTTAACAAATTCTTATGTATCAACCAGTGGGTAAATTGTATTCTTGTTCACTATAAATATTATTCCCTTTGAATTTTTCAAACATGTTTATTGCCGTGAAATCTAAAAGGATGATCCTTCTGATGTGATTTTTAAGTTTGTGGACAATTTAGATTTATGTAGATCCATGTTATCCATCCAAGACTTGAATTGAGTAGCAATGTGTTCTACAACCCAGTATGGGAAGAGATGTTGTGAGATAAGGTAAGTTATGTAATGTTACAAAATATAAAAAGTAATTAAAAAAATAGTGTTGAGTAATAGTGTTGCATCCTAAAATATTAAAATTAATTAATTAAAATTACAATAAAATAAAATAAAACCATGTCGGCTCATAAAATATAATAAAAATAAAACCAACATAATATGTAATTTTCTTTTGGACGTGTACATAAACAAAATTACACCTTAAGAAATCGGATCCTTCTAAGTGTATGATAGTTCTAGGCTTAAGATGAATCTATATTGGTATAGGCTTCTTTATTCTTTCTCTATTAGAGAATTTGAACTTGAATTCACCTTTGTGCTTTTATTGTTGCATATGTATTAGGCAATTTGGGACTTAGCTTGATATAATTTCACTCTGATTTACTAAATTTTGGATGTTATCAACATCAACTAAACCATCAGGGTGAATTTCAAATGGAATCCTTATGGGAATAATGGTGATAATGGGTGAATTTCAAATGGAATCCTTATGGGAGCAATGGTGATAATGGGTGCGACTCTAGTTGTGTGTTTGTTCTTCATATGGTTTTGTTTTTGGTGCACAAATGATGGATCAAGCAACCTTCCACAAAAATGGAGTATGAACAACCTTTCACGAAAATGGAGTATCAACTCCTACATAAAACATGAATGAAATAATTATATCTACAAGTATGTGGGTTAAAAATTTCCATGACAAGAGGATACCATGAATGTAAAGTTCTAGTTTTCTAAAGTTCTTCAATATTCTGCCATAAAGTGCATTTTTGAAATAACAATTTGTGACACAAAGAACTTTTTTTTCGTAAGTAATACTTATCATGTTTCCTTGTCAAGGATTCCAAATATTTGAAACTACCATTCTTTGAAACCATGTCATGTTGGCATTTTAAACTTCCAGAGGTAGCCTTATATTTTTTGTTTTGTTCTAGGCATAGAGTCACCTAGTATAATTAAATTTTCTAAACATAACTAATAAACAATATAATGTATGTCCCTTCAATACAAAGTTATTTTGGTATGTTAATTGGAGGTTGAATGCTTCAAGGCTAAAGAAACTTAAAAGTGAAGTTGTATATTTGTACACACTAATTTGAGCTTAGAAGTGAATTTCTAATCATCCTCGTGATGTTTCAAAATTATGAGAAGATTCAAAGTGACCTCAACAACAACCATAGCCTCTGTTATCATGGAGGATTTTCAATTATGTAACGACATGATATCGAAATAGTTGCAAATTGTAGAGTCTAACCAGGTTTCAGATCCACATGATGCTTCTTGGTGATAATTTGCGGCAGTGTGTTACTATAAAATATATTTTGTTTTTGTTTGATTTTGAGTATTGATAATGTTTAATTATTATTAATATGATGTGATTTGTGATTTTCTAATTGAAGTGCTTATGTATTAAAATAGGGAGTTTTGTAGCATTGTGTGCAAGATTTTCATTTATAAGCGAGAAGAGGTTGAGCAAATCACTTCACAAATGCATGTTAAAAAATCAAGGATGTCCAAATGAGCAACCAATAACTAGAGAAACATCTCTAAGCATTATGTTTCTAAACTTAAGAATCAATTTTCCTTGTAGCTAGTGTAGATATTTGATAATGTCAACAGATTATCTTTAAATTTTGGTGTATTTGATTGATGATTGCTATGGAGTATGAAGGGAAAGATTCAAGTAGCTTTTTTCCAGTGGAATTGATAAGATAATTAAAAGGAATTTGTAAGAAGGTATGTTGTGTGGTTTTCTGATCTAGACATAGTTATGTTAAAAGTGAAACAAATTTATTGGCATTTCAATCTTGTGATCCAGTTTATCCATCTTCAAGGAATGTTGTCGTACTAGCTATCTAGTGCAAATAATTTGTTGTGATAATGGTTATGCGTGACTTTAAAACTAGGATTATGTTTTTGTGTTCCAATATCAATTTTCACATCAACAACAAAACCAACACTTATGATAACAATGTAGAAGTAAGGAAAGCCTATATTTTTGAAAAAAAACATGAGCATAGACATAAGATAATTGGGAAAGTAAAGTACAATTGTGATGCTATAAAGTACACTATCTTTGATATTGAATGCCAATAATCTAATGGCACAACTGGTGAAAGCAATTGAACTTTAAAATGTGTCATTTGTAACAAGTTAAACATATAATTTTGGAGAATATCCACTTGTTTGAAATGCGCTCATGCAAGTTGCGGATTATTAAGCTATTGATAATGATAATGAATTTTACAAATGGTTCTATAATTTCATTTATCTGTAAATGGAAATGTGCTCTGAATGTTTTGATTGTAAATCCTTTTTGAGCTCAAGAGATGCACTAAGAAAATGTCTCCTTTGGTTATTTTATTACTTAATTATCTGTCAATCATGCTTTTGGACTTGAATGTGCATGGTTATTTCTAATTCAAAATTTTAGATTGTTATCCTACCAATACATAACTATGGTGGCATCTCACTTTTCTTATCTACTCTTGTATAGTGTCTTCTTTAATTTTTGTTTAGAACTAAACCAGAATTCAAACATAAAAAAATAATAATATTATATGCAAATACTTGTGCAATGACTTCTCTCATTTGAGTTTTTATGTTGTCAATCCATGGATTTATCTCAAAAATTGAAATTCACATACTTTCATGCTTTACACATTTCAAACGAGCCATGTGACAAGGATGCAAATAAGAATGCCAGTGGTTTATTTTTCAATTGTAGAAGTCGGTGCTTGCTAGGTCATGAAGAGCCTTGAATCATTTTTGTTTAGAACTAAATGGGGATTCAGACATAAAACAACGAGTACAGTCTTAAATGAAAATACTTGTGCAAGGAATTCTCTAATTTGAATTTTTATGTTGTCAATTTATGGATTTATCTCAAAAAATGAAATTCACATACTTTCATTCTTTATACATTTCAATCCTACTACAAGGAAGCAAATAAGAATGCCACTGGTTTATCTTTGAATTGGAGAAATTGGTGATTGCTATTTTCACTGTAATAATGTCATTTCCTTGCAATAGGGCAATACCATTTTATTGTAAGCTATATTATTTGTATAAAGTTGTAGCATACATCACAATCGTAAGGATACAAATGATCATTAGAAAACAACAAGAAATATATTATGTGTTTGTAAGTTGGTTTATTATTTGTATGATCATTCAACTTCATTTTAGTAAAGCATGTCATTGGATTCTTGGGAATTTGTGTTGGGATAAAGTTGAAATTATAAAAATGAGGGAGCTCTGATCATGTGGATTGCTTGCATAAAATCATTTCAGAATGAAATATGTATGGGGATTTGTTTATGAAGATAGAGTTGAAATTGTCTAAATGAGGAAGCTCTGATAATGTGGAGTGCTTCCATAAAATCATTTCAGAATGAAATATCTATGGAGTCTAACGGTTGATAGTGCCATGTATTGAACCCTAAGAATGATGTTAGATAAATAACTTAGTTTTACAAGGATATAATCATAATTTGAGATGAAATTTCTTACTAGTTCACCCCTAAATTAAGATTCGATTAATTTTTAATAGAGATGAATTAAATACATGTGATAATGAAGCCGCCCAAATTTAGCAAATATATGAATTTAAAGATATATTTCTTGTTATTGCAAAGGGAATAAAGATTCAAACCGTATACAAGGTTCCACTCTTTATTTCATTTTGGTCTAGTTAAGGTCAACAAGATCATGGCATGGACATAAATGAAAGAAATATATAAGTTGGTTGAGTAAAACCTGGGTTTGTAGCTAGTATAGGTACACCAAAAATTTATATTAAGATATTCCATTGACTTAGTGCACATTACTTTCTTGAAATCATTTATAGTCTAATTCAATTCAACAAGATCACGATATAAAAGTATATGGAAGTAATATCTAAAGCTGATTTTTTGAGGACTCTAGTAGTTTGAACCCAGAAACTTATATTAAAATATATCATGCCTCAATATTGCACATTACTTTTTAAACTCGTAATGTTAGTTGGATTTTTAGGTCGACACGAATTTTTTCCTTGATGCCTCTCTTGATTCCATTGTAGCAATCGTCGTCCCTTCCACCAATCGTCCTCCCGTGCGTATCCTCCTGCATTGCTCCTCATTTTTTGACGTGTTTTCCTTAGGTTCTCTGCATTCAAGCCAAACATGGACACCTATTAGGGATCCACTTGTGTCTCATTCAAGCCAGGAAACCACCTAAACAATGGTCGGACGTAATACTTTTCCCAGTTGCTTGACGTCCGTGTCTGACATAAAATTGCGAGCATTCAAGAACGAAGGCGGTGTCTATAACCATGATCCATGCCAATGTTTCTCCCTTATAGTCGATGAAATTGTGATAGCAGCTCCATATTTTCCAGTCGTGCTCCTTAAACTCATCCACACCCATGAACTGAAACTTGCCTCGTTTGTCGATTCTTTTCTCAAATCTGTAAACAATTGCCAGTTTGTAGCACTCCATCTCATAGAGCTCATATCTCCAGCGATGATAGGGTTGATGGAAGCTGAGTGAGGAATGTAAGCTTGTGGCTTCGTTTGCACTAACTCTATGGGCACATTATAAATGGACGCACACAACTCTTCCTCCTATTCTTCTTGATGTAATAAATCCAGACCTTCATTAATTTGAATAACCCAACCATCCTCATTAATCTTCTGGTGAACAAAGTTAGTATTGGATTCCATGTTTCAGGTATGGAGAAACGAGGCGCATACAAAACTAGTAAGAAATGTTGGGATGTATATATGAGAAAAGAAATTTCATAAATGTATGTGAAAGTTGATTTACTGTGCAGGATTATATAGATGATAAATGCTTATGAGTGCGAAAGTAGTGGCGGGTAAACCCTTCCTATTGAGGTGGCGGCAGGTTCCTAAAAAATTTATGTGTCATCTTATGAGCATATATTATACCATTCGTAGAGGTTATTATAACGGCTATGATTCTGATTATCATTATTGTATTTATTCGAATTTATCAGTTAAAAAGCTAAGATTATTAATATTTGATGTATTTGACTCATAGATCAACTATCTGTTGAAGGAAAATTCCTTCCCAATTTTATAAATGATCGCCAAGATCGATTGTCGTCGAAATATTAACGAATAAGATCGAAAGTGGGATGTTCGAGGTTGACATTGTGGGCGGTGAGGAAAATGTCAAGGGTGCAAGAGATTGTCGAGAAGAAATGTCGCCCGCTTCCCAACAAGGCCGCTCACCACAAATATCGTTAAGGGGACATTGTTGTGTGTCGTGTTTAACATTTTCTTATTATATTTTTGGTTCGTGCAATTAAGAGTCTTATTGACTAGTTTTCTCGTATTATTACGTTATATTTATCACATGCATATGTTTTGAACCACAAGCTCTACATATTTTTTTGGTTACAAATACTTCATTTCTTGCATCGAAATCCTTAGCTTGAAGAAAAAACATGAATTGGTGTTCAGTGGCCCACAACGGACTCTTTCTCGAACTTAAAATTAAAATCCAATTAATTATGTTACTCGTTATCTATATATTTATGTTGAAAAGAGTTCACTATTTATATTTATATTTTGGGGAACGGATGTTAAGAATTATAGGTTTCTTCCAATAATATTATGTACACCGTCTATCATGCCTCTGGATTTGACCTGCTAGTTATTCCTACAGGCATTTTTTCCCTGAGGTCTATCTTGATTCTACTGTAGCAATCATCATCCCTTCCGCCAATCATCCTCTTGACCGTGTCCTCCTGTATTGCTCCTCGTTTATTGACGCATGCCCTTAGGTTCTCTTGCATTCAAGCCAAACATGGACATCTGTTAGAGCTCCACTTGCGTCTCATTCAAGGCAGGAATCCACATAAACAAATGGTACAGTGAAGGAACCGAGTGGGAACCATAGTGGTAATGGGTAGCACATAAAACCCTCACTATGGAATACGAACGAGAGATGGTCGTCAATTATTTGGACTGCTTCCTTGGTCCTCCTTCTGTGTTGACACATGCCCTTAGGGTTCTATTACATTGAATCCAGAAATGGATATCTGATAGGGATCCACTTGTGTCTCATTCAAGGAAGACAACCAGCGAAACAAATGGTACAGTGACGGAACCGAGTGGGGAGCAGAGTGGGTAGCGCAGGAAACCCTCACTATGGAAGTCAAATCGATACAGAGGAGAGATGTTTGTCCATTATTTGGGTTTCTTCTCTGACAAGATGGATTGTAATGCCCCCTTCAGGACAAAAGAGCAACTATGGGAAAATCTCGGCTTTTCCAAGAATAATCTAGAACAGTGGGTGTTATTATCCTTTCTTCAACTGGTTCTTCTCTTTATCCAATGGTCATCCTGGTTGTGACATTAATGTTGAATTTATTAGACGCGACATGTAGGTGATAGATAGCCTTCTTTGAGGTTTTCTGTTAGCTGCATTGAGGGGTTTTGTAACAAATGTTGATGCCTTGACCATCTAATCGCCATTCAATACTTTCCTTGGGCAAACAGACTCCATGGCCAGAGAAGATGGATTTGTCAGTCTTCACATGACCCATTCATGGAGGTCGATGGAATCTTGTCAACACAACACCCCTCCCTCATGCATAAATTGTGTTTGGCGATCACATTCAGTTTGGTGATCTGAAGATTCCAACGATTACATAGACAGAGCGACTTCAAATGATTTGCATGATTTCAGTTTGCACATACAAATTGCATTCAACCGATTTACATGAATACGGTTCGGTGTTTTTACAAATCAGGGTTCGCATTGGGTTTGCACGATTTTGGTTTCAAAGAGGCTACAGAAGAGAAAGAAAACAAGTACTTTGTTTTTTCACTTCTCTTCATATATATATCTATGCATCCTACATAATTCAATTATTTGTCAAACTTGATTCTGTTTATTTAGTTTGCTACTTTCATTTTCAACTATGAACCCCACGGGCCATGGGCTACAACAATTACATCGACCCATGATCACATAGTATTATTATGGAGTAATCTAAACGTTAGTTTTTTTTGCTAGAATTTTCCTCCTGTTACGTTTGTTAGTTTTTAATTAATTTCATGATAATTATTTGGTTTTCTGTACTTTTATCTTAAATGCTGAAAAAACGTTTCTGACATTCCTTCCCCTATAAAAAGAAAAAAATCACATTGTCAGCCATTGTTGTAAAGGAAAGTTTCCTATGGCTAGGGTTTAAGAGGCCATCAATGTACTAGGGTTGAAAAAGAGATGTACAATGTTCAACAAGCATATATAAGCAAGTTCAGAGATTAGAATGGTTCATACCGTAGCCAAACGAAGGTTGATCCAAACACCCCTTCAATCCTCTTCTTGCTCCTCTTGCTCCAAGAGACCTACAAAACGAATTATACCTTCCTCAAACCAACATGACCACATATAAATTAATGATAATCAAAGAAACATGAAATAATAATTTGATTAACATCGAAATCTGATCATAAACAAAGATTCAATCACACATTGAACAATGATTTGGGAAGGAGAAGGACATCTCATATTTATTAATCTTGAAACAAGTACAAATATACCTTCTCTCCAAGTTCGGCACCTCACGAAACCTTGACCTGGTTCTGCTGCTTCTTTTCTCCAAGGAACTCAGCCTCCAAGCTCTGCAACACAAGGAGATAGATTCTAGGGCAAAGGTGTGGGTAAAGAGAGCTCCAAATCCTCTAGCATAACAATGCAAAGATTCAAGTCCCTTCTCATGGACCTCCCTACCTCTATTTATATGCTTTATGAAGAGTTAGGGTCGAAGACAAAGTAGTTACAACTGAAGGAGTCAGTTGCATAATTACGCAAACTACCCGAATTTCAAAATACATATTTTTTTGACATTTTTCAGGAGGAATACGCGGGTTGCAGAAACAACAGTCGCATACACGAGGAGATATATGCAGGTTTCAATGAAAAAAGTCACGTATTTAAGGCGTACGTGAGTATTATATAGAGCAATTCGCGTACGTACGTAGGTTTACTAAGGAAACTCGTGTATACATAAAAAAAAATATCATTTTAAGGGTACTTCTAGGAATTTTAAGACTTTGGTGTCTTCTGGAAAGTTTTAGCTAACTAAAATATCTTTCCAACGGTGTAGAGATGAGGTCAAATGAAGTTACATAACACAAGATATGGGTCCTTCAAGTTAGGTGTTTTTCAGTGACTTTCATGAAGTGTCGACATGCGACGGAATCATGGGAAAGTGGTCACAGGCATAGATGTGTCATTTTTAGCTATAACAGATGCCCCCTAATGTATGAGGTCAAAGGGGAAGACGATAGCCGAAATACATTATAAATGAAAAAGCTGAGTATGGAGAGAGCATAGAATCGAAGATCAAAAGGCTCGAACAAAGGTACCTGAAAGAGAGATAAATGTCAGAAAAAATTGATCTCTGGGACATACAAGTCCATATACAAATCATCGCCATAAAGATACAGGCGGATCCAACACATGTATAACTGATGAAACTATCATGGTCGCTCAATATGCAAAAAGGCGCCATATCAAACCTAAAGGATTCATGGCCACAAATGAACAAGGTGGATCCATGCTCGATAATCGATCATAGCCACAAAAATACAAGGTGGATCTATGTCTCAACAAAATGTCATATAAAGTATGACAAGGTCTTGCACATCTTGGGCAATAGCAAAATGATGATGCTACTGTCGGCCCAAGGTCTTCAATCCAAACCACCCAAAAGGTACGAATCCTAACCATGTGAATAAAGGAGTTGAGGTCTAACATGGAGGAAACCGTTTGATTACTGGTCAATGATGAAAACCATTAACAAACGCGAGGGAAACCACCATTAATTAAAATGGTCCCCAAGGTACCTAGGACATTCTAACAAGTGTGAGTACAAGGACTTGAAGTCGAACACTTGAAGAATCCATTGAGTAGGAGACATTAAGGTATTCCCACTACCCAATAGCGAGGAAAATTGCCACTGATGACTACAATACCCAAGGTACTGTCATAAAATTTTAAATCTCATCCCCAGAGCAAGATGCGTTGCAGTCGATAGGAAGAGATCCTTTGGAAGGAAGGAATTAAGGTATCCTTCATCATCCAACATGAGGTAGGTCAAAGACTAATTGGATTTGGAATTGGTACTAAATTTCACGACAAGGACCACCAAAGACATGATGTAATGAACTAATACCAAGGAATGGCTGACACAAAAGGTCAAGGCAACTGTAGAATGACCGACAAAGGTTTAATCCTTGAACAGTGAGCACAACACAAAAGTGACTTAGGCAAATTTTGGCACAAAATGACCAATGACACAAATTTGCAATGTACGTGACATTGACAGATTCCCCATATAATTGGAAAACAGACCAACTGGAGGAGTAAGAAAATTTGAATCGGGATAAGGTCAAAATACTAGGACCCAATGTTGATAGACTCAGAACTGGTGCTTTTTTCAAGGAAACAAGACTTGCTGCCATGATGTAAAAAACATGTGAATGAACTTCCCTTCCCCTTTTTCTTGTAAAGGTTTAACAAGTCCAAGAAAGTAAACTCGGGACCTTCTTTGGTTTTGGAAAGCTCGAAGAAGAGACAGAAGAATGCTAGATAAAGCACTGATTCGTGGATTTTATGAGCCCGAACTAGTACATGCTCGACGGTGTTTTCATAGTTTAGAGAGCCTGAAAAATCCAAAGAAGACTCCAAGGGGGCACTTTTTCATCCAATTTAGTCTCCTGAGGCCGGAAAAGTATAAAACAAACCACACAAGAAATCTCTTAGTATTAAATTGAGCACATAGATCCGTGGACAAACACACAACTCACAAGATAGATCACACAATTTACTCAGTTATTGAAGAATAAAACAGTGCAAAAATGGCTTGCAGTTGTGAATGCTTTTCATTAATCAAAGAGTAATTAGATAATAATTACAATGAATTACAATGGCTTAAATAGCCACATGCAATTCGAATCCACATGAGGAAATTCGAATTGATTAGACTCTACTTGACTGTAGGTAACTAAGACCTTGTCTAAATCACTGTCGGAGGACTCAATAGTTAACTGACCTTGTCTAAAACATAACCAAAGTTCATTGGAGTTCTAAAACACAACTCAAGTGTTACATTCAATGTTGACTAAGGCTAACTGACCGTGGTAGGTGAGAAATGTGCCCCTCCTGAGTGCAACCATGCAAACCTAACGCTAATTGAATGTAGAGGACTAGAACTGAATGTAACTGACTCCTAACTTAACTTGACTAGTTATCAACTAAACTGAACTGACCTTGGTTGGTTTCAGCACTCCCAGTGGCTCCTAAATTGTAGGGATTGGTCTAGGAGGCTCCTAAACCGATGCAATCAAGTGCAATCAGTGGCAGTAAGCCTCAGTTAGTGTTCCCCACACTTTAGTAACTGAAACATGTGCCCCAATCAGGCCAAGTGGACCCAATGGTGCTAGTGACTAAAAATAGACTGGATGGACTCCTGATTTATACATATGACCAAATTGGACAAGGGAGGATTAATAATCCTAAACCCCCCCTGAATGCTAACTTGGAAAATATGTGGGCCTTGGTAACTTAGGCCATAGGTCACCCATTACATCAAGTAAAGTAAAGTAACTGCTCAAAAACAAGGTGCTGGGGGAAAAAACCACATGGGAAAAAATCCCCCCCTCTAATTAAGCAGGTAGAATCAGGATCAATCTGATTCTTACGTGCACAGGTATCCTGGGGCCTAGCATGTGAACCTATCCATCATTATGTCTGGAGGAATCTTTCTCTTTGGAAGAATAATGGCATGCTCAACTAAATCAGAAATATAGACAGCTTCCAGATGAAGACTGGACCCATGTAGAGCAACTAAAGTCAACTGATAAGTGAGAAAAGGTTCTTGAGGATTCAGAACATGTGAGGAACACTCAAGAAACTGACATGTTGCATCCATGAACAGCAAACCATGAGTGGTAAGAAGAGCCCCAAGTGTTAGGAGCAAGTGTCCAAGCGGATGCAGAAAATCTTCCTCTTTACTAGCTCTGTGAGGAGATGAGCATGTGATCAATGGTAGAGAAGCAGTGGGACTGTTGAGAGCGAATGCTTGAGCTCCATAGTCTGATATATCTTCTGAAATAGCTAATGAATTACATAAAATATCAGCAACCTCATATGAGGAAACTAACACCAAATCCCCATCAGCAGTTTTGAAGAGAAAGTGCGGTACTTGATTTTTCACAACGGAATTAGTGAGAGAAGCTACAAGCATGGCTGAAAGCTCTTGGATTTTAAAATATGAACCAAATAATATCATATTAGAAAGTAAATCCAATATAAATAGGTTCACAACAAATCCAAAACTGTGAAATGAAATCAAATCCCCAGCAATAGTTTTGTAGGAGACTTGCGGTACTTGTTTCTTCACACCGTTGATGAGAATAGCTACAAAAAGTACTTAAAGATTATGAATTTGATATATTAAACCAAGCAATATCATATCAGATATAAATAAGATCATATCATATCCAATAAGGTTAATATCAGATTCAAATAAATCGTTAACCGAGACGGTGGAGGCACAACTTTCTTCTTCTTCAAAATTCTGAATTTTGGTGCATGCAATCCTACAGGAATTTGCTGGAAGATCTAGATCATGGGGAGCGAATTGATCACTCTGGTAATCTGATATTTCTTCCAAAATATCCAAGGTATCACATATTTGCACACCAACAGCAACATTAGAGGGAGAAAAATCAAATTTCTCTTCACTTTCGGAAGCAATTACTGGTAAATTTTGCACACAATTCAAAGGAAAATTACCCATGAATGTTTGCATGGAAGTGCAGCAGCACTTTTCTTCAATATTAGAGATTCAAATGTCTTCTTCTGTTTCAGCAATATGAGGAGATGAGATATCAAAGATCTCATGAACTTCTGGAGCATCAGGAGAAGGAGTCACTACATAGGGACTGTCTTCAATTCGAATTGACTGTGTAGAAGATTCTGCTTCTTCTTCATTTTGAACAACTTCATGAGAGAGAGTGGAGGCTGAGAATTTTGTATCAAGAGTGCTTATGGTGCTGGATATTCTCTCCAAATTGCTATTATGATCCTCATCAATCACTCTAAAGGTTCTGTCCAATCTTGTCCAGAGTTCCTTCGAGTTTTCAATAGATCTAATGAGGTAGCACAAGCTAGGAGAAAGACCCAGTGCTATTGTTCCAAAAGCTCCATCACGTTTATTCAGCCAATAATTCTCACTAAAACACTCTTTACCTAGTCCAATAGAGACCCGATAGAGACCTCTTCTCATCAGAGATGGAATCATCTTCTTCTTCCATTCTGAATAGTTTGTGGACAAGGTGAGAAGAGGAACTGATGAATCAATTCGAAGTTGTTCCTGCAAAAACACAAAAAGGGCACCATAAGGTTGACGAATTGCACAGTTCAGGTTTTCATCACACCCAGCATAGTTGATCAAGCTTGATCAACAATTCCTTAACTTGGGGTATTAAGTGGTAAACCTTCTGCTTTTGGTGCAGAGCTGGAAGGAGCGATTTTGCTCAAAAATGATCCGGTAGGTGATCTGAGGATGAGAAGTGCCTTGTCCGCCGAGGCTCTGATACCATATTAAATTGAGCACATAGATCCGTGGACAAACACACAACTCATAAGATAGATCACACAATTTACTCAGCTATTGAAGAATGAAACAGTGCAAAAATGGCTTGCAACTATGAATGCTTTTCATTAATCAAAGAGTAATTAGATAATAATTACAATGAAATACAATGGCTTAAATAGCCACATGCAATTCGAATCCACATGAGGAAATTCAAATTGATTAGACTCTACTTGACTGTAGGTAACTAAGACCTTGTCTAAATCATTGTTGGAGGACTCAATAGTTAACTGACCTTGTCTAAACCATAATTAGAGTTCATCATAGTTCTCAAACACAACTCAAGTGTTACATTCAGTGTTGACTAAGGCTAACTGACTGTGGTAGGTGAGAAATGCGCCCCTCATGAGTGCAACCATGCAAACCTAGCGCTAACTGAATGTAGAGGATTAGAACTGAATGTAATTGACTCCTAACTTAGCTTGACTAGTCATCAACTGAACTGAACTGACCTTGGTTGGTTTCGGCACTCCTAGTGGATCCTAAATTGTATAGATTGGTCTAGGAGGCTCCTAAACTGATGTAATCAAGTGCAATCAGTGGCAGTAGGCCTCAATTAGTGTTCCCCACACTTTAGTAACTGAAACATGTGCCCCAATTAGGCCAAGTGGACCCAATGGTGCTAGTGACTAAAAATAGACTGGATGGACTCCCGATTTATACATATGACCAAATTGGACAAGGGAGGATTAATAATCCTAACACTTAGCTTCCGAAGAAGTAAGCACACCTTTTTCGTACTTAGTTAGGAAGGTCCAAAAAAGGTTAAATTGCCACCTACCCAATGCTCCTTCAAAAGCAGCATATAGCCTGAGTTTTACGAGTGTGAAAGAAGGCAAGATCACTCGGATAGATCTATTTGATTACGAGAAATGGGGCTTACAACAATAAACTCGATGCTTTTTTCTTTAGGGTTTAACGAGCATGACAAAGACATAAAGTACACTCGAAATCTTTTTCATGTTTAGGTCCAGAGCACAAAAAAGAGAAAACTAAGCTCATACCAGGGGCTCCTTTTCCGTAAGTTTAGTCCCTCAGGTCCGGAAAAGCGATAAACCTATGCTTGAGAATACTCTTCTCAATTCCGAAGAAAAGAGAGTGATCATTTCTCGTATTATTCCACATGGTCTGAGAAAGTGATAACCTACCACCAATCTGGATGTCCATTCACATATTCTTAACAAGCCTGAACAGACAAATTTACTCAGCAGTCAAGTCTATTTTGAGGAGTCAAACCTGGGCCTAAAGAAACTCAATATCTTTCTCGTGAAGTTTTTACGAGTTTGGAAAAGTCAAATTGCGGCCTCCTTACTGTTTTTAACGAACTCGAAGGAGAGCAGAATGAATACTCTAAATGCGAGGAGATGAGTGTCAAGGGCAAGCGAAACTCGTTCCAAGCGCGAGGAACAAACCTATGCATAATGCAAGGAAAGCAGGCAAGATAAGGACACTCGGGGAGCATCTCCTCCAAGTAAAGGGTGTCAAGTTGCAAAGGAAAAATGATACAAGGCTTAGCGACAATGAGAACAAAGATGAGGGCTTATACAACGAGCTAAAAGCATGGAAGCCGACATCAGGCTCAAAAGCGCAAGCAGGATACATGAAAATGCAGTTACAACTTGAACAACAAGACAAGGCTAGTAAACAGTCATGAATCCAACTAAAAATCCTATCTCCAAGAAACAACAACATCAGGATCATATTCAGAAGAAAAGATCCAATGCAGGTCACTTTAACAGTAATACATGCGACTTTGCTATCTTCTACAAAAGGGATAGTCAAGGCAGAATCGATCGAAGAAGATTCTATAGAACCAAGGCTCGAGGGTTTATAATCAGTAAGATCAACCTCAGAAGGAGAGAAAATATCAACAAGGGAATTAGAGTCTATAGGAACACACTCAGTATCACAGGAGTTGAAAAATTCATAAGAAAAATCAAACTCATCAGGATCATTGACTTGTTGTTCGAAGGGATGGTCCAAAAACTCAAAAAGACCAATATAAAAAGAAAGGTCGGGCTTACTAGGAAAATCAGGGCTAGACTTGGTCACAACTGAACCAACATCCAATAGAAGGTCAGACTGTATCAAAGACTCTAGGAAGACTTCATCCGAAGGAAGAAGATCCTCTGAGATAGGACACATGTCTAAACTTTCAAATGGATCGACAGAGTGGAGAGCGGGCTCCATAGTCTATATAGGATGAATCACCTGGTCAACTGTTGGGACTAAGTCCCAGGAAGATAAGCATGAAAACAAAGGTTGCTTCTTAGTAGCAATTGAACGCAAAGGACATGAGGCCACATAGCTCACCTGTGGCGGGGTATTGTCTATAGAAACACTGGGAATCGATAAAGGAAAGACCTGGTCTCTAGTTGGGTCAGGAGAAGGATCAAGAAAATCCAATTTCTTCGCCATGATTAAAGTACATCACACGAAAGAATCTTAACACCACAACTTGCATGGCATAGACATAATCACGTCCAAGGAGCATATTGAGGTCCAAGGGGTCTTCTATCACCATGAAGTCAACTAAGATAGTCTTCCCACCCAAAGTAATAGGTGTTTGAGAAAGAATTCCCAAGGCTATACTAATTCTTCTATCAAACGCCAGTAATTGACTAGCAGTCGACACAAGGCTGGGAGATCCCATGCCTCGCCAAGCATGAGCAGAAAAAATACTAACTGAGGCTCCTTCATCAATAATACAACGAGCAATCGTGTATGGTTCAACTTTTACCTTTATCTGGAAAGGTGTATCAGAAGGAAGGCGCGACTCAACTAGGCTATCCCAATCAAAGGAATCAATCCGAGAGCTTGGTGGGGGTTGATCCGAAGCAAGTTTAGTGCCCCCTTGTTTAGTAAGTTATGAACTAGCAATGAAAAAAATGTGACTAGCAGACACTTCACTCTCCAAAAGAAGAGTGGGATTGATCGATAATGAAATCGATTCAACCGCTTCGTGAAAGTCACTCTCCGAAGGGAGAGTGGGATTGACCAAAGGTGACATTGGTTCAATCACATCAGGATCACTCTCCAAAAGAAGAGTGGAATCGACCAAAGCTGAGATTGGTTTGACCACTTGATCAACCAAAGGTCTAGTAGGTTGTTGAGAAACTATAGGTTGTTCAAGAGAAGGAAATTTTTGAGTCTTGGAACACACTCTTCGCACATCTATGATAGCAAGGCACTGGTGAGTAAGATGATCTCCCTCGCACAACTTAAAAGGGAACTTAAGTTTGCACTTCAAACGACCAGTTTTCACAATAGTGTCAACATGACTAGCAGTGGCTGACTGTTTTCTCTCAGCATGACCTACAGAGGCTGAGATTTTTCCCCCAGCATAACCACCAGAGGCTGGGTGACTGGATCCAACCCACCTAAAAGAGGTTGGTTGTTGAGAGACTTCAGGATGTTCAAAAACAGGATGACCTTGAAACCAAAATCTTCTTACCTCTTCAATAGAAGGGCATTTATAAGTAAGGTGGTTTCCCTCACAAATATTACAAGGAAACTTGGGCTTGTGTTTTGGATGGGTGATCTTTTCAACATTGTCAACATGACTCGCAGTGGTTGACGGATTGTCTTCAGCATGAACTACAGAGGCTGAGAGACTGTCCCCAGCATGACCTGTAGAGGCTAAGAGACTGGGTCCAACATGACCTGCAGAGGTTGGATGGGCACCACCAACATGAACAACAGAGGCTGAATGGTTAGGATCAACATGCTTTATAGGAGTTGAGTGTGTGCCCCCAGCATGAACTTCAGAGGCTGGGTGGATGGATCCAACATGACTTGCAGAGGTTGGATGGGGAGGCTCAACTTGAACAACAGAGGTTGAACGAGTGCCTTCAGCATGAACTACAGAGGCTGAGTGACTGGATCCAACATGACCTGGAAAGGTTGGAAGGATCCCACCAGCATGATGAACAGAGGCTGGATGGTGAAGATGAACTTGACTTGCAGAGGTTGAGTGATTAGATCCAACATGATCTGCAGAGGTTGGATAGGTGCCCCCAGCATGAACTACAAAGGCTGGGTGGTGAAGATCAACTTGACTTGCAGAGGTTGAATGAGTTCCCCCTTTCTTATGTGTCTTCTTCCTATTCCTCCTTATTTTACTCCTTTTAGACTGTCGGTTACTAGTATCCGTACTTTCACCGCATGAGGTAGAAGGAGGAGGATAATCAACTACATGTGAAGGAGAAGTAGTGTTTTGATTCCCTTGATATAAGGAGCTTACTTGTGAAGCATCAAGAGCATTCAAGACAGTTGGAGTGGAAAACAACCACACCGGTATCCCTAGGGTGAATCTAGGGAGATTCAAGGTGGCCATCAAAAGAACACCAACATTCCCTATGAGAGGAATAGTATTGGAGTGGAAAACAACCACACCGGTATCCCTAGGGTGAATCTAGGGAGTATAAGGGAATAGTTTCAAACTAGGAGACAAAGTATGAGGTTGACAGGCAACCAAAAGTGCAAAGCACACACTTAAAGGCACACTAAGTACAGACAAACCACACGGCACTCACTAAAAATTCATAAAGCCAAATAGACAAACAGGTATAAGATATGCTTTCCGGAAGAAATATGATAGACAGTTACTTGTCATCCCTGTAGATGTTCTTAGGCACAAGCAGAGGAATCACCCACCGCCCTCCCACACCTTCTACCAGGGTTACTTTCCAAGCCCGTCCAAGGTCAACCAGAAATAGCCTTTCGGTGTACCTGTGTATGAACCCTAGATGTCAAAGAGACTAAAGGCTACCTTAACTATATTGACAGTCTGGGGGGACAGTCGCAAGCCTGGTTTGTACGCATGGGCAGGGTAGCAAATCCTGAAATCCTGTCCAAGACAGAATCCCCATATGCGCAAAAACCCTGCTCTACGCTTTCACAAGGAATCGGAGGGTTATCTCCTCAGTCCAAGTTTCCACGCGAACTTGTGCTTAACTCCCGTTTGAGAGGAGCTTCCTAGATATAATCAACATAGAAGAGGATTTACCTAGTGATTGGCCAACTACGTCTAAAATTTAATACTTGTGGAGAGTTAAAACTCCCTATTCCACAAGTCTAGCCTAAGCTAGTTGGTGTATGAACCTATAAAATAAAACTTACTAATAATTTTTAAATTATATCGTTTATTTTAAGGGCTATTTTTAGTCAGAGGCTAAATGGCATGAAACTTATGTGGTGTTTTGACTCAAAGTTGAAACAAAATGACTAAGCAAAGAGAAATGAAATGAAAAAAGGCAAAAACTATTCTCTTTTCCTTTTTCAAATAGAATCTTGAAAGCCACAAAAGAACAAATTCTTTTTATTTTTATTTTTAAAAACAATGATACGCCATGCAATCTAGACTAAAAACCTAATCTACATGCATATAAAGAAAACATGTGTTTTTTTATTTTTCTTTTATAAATGCAAAAGAAAAACCACGTACAAATAAAAGTATGCAAATAACAAGAACAAAGCAAAAGGAACTCTGCTATACAACCACCAAACAAACTCTAGAATGAACTAAAGTCAGTATAAACCCTACTTGGAAGGAAGGCTTGCATAAGAGACAAGTCAAATAATTTGGCATGGTGAAGTTAACCAACAAAAGAAGAAGGAAACCAACACCAACAAGCTTTTGAACTCAGACAAAGATCACTAACAGAGGCTGACCAGAAACATAAGCCAAAAATCATGCCAAGCAAAGGAGGTGGGGGAAAAGAGCAAAGAGAAAACCCTAATGCTATAAAAAGGCTTACTGCATAGATAAAGAACAACCAAATGGATGGAACTAACTCCCTGGAGTCATGCACCTGTAGAGGACACCAAAAGACCTACCAAACAACCCACAATAGTAGAAAAAACTACAAAAATGAGGAAAAAACACTGTTTTAGGGGCACACACGGGTTGTACTACTGACAGGTCGCGTGTCATACGTGGGTTGACAATATAGAAAGTCGCATGTACAAGCACACATGGGTTGTACCACTAACAAGTCATGTATCATACGCAGGTTGACAGTATAGAAAGTCGCGTGTACCAAACCAAACGCGCAAGTGTTCAATCTGCAACTCGCGTATGGGTGAAAAAAATCCCCAAAAAAAGTCAAAAACTGCCTTAGGAAGGTAGGCGAGGTATTCTATCAGACTGATAAAGTGTTCCTAAGTGGCAAGAAAGAACCAAAACCTTGCAAAAGAGTTAACGAAATACAAAGAAACCCCAAACAGACAAGGCTCTCCCCAGCGGAGTCACTAGTTCTGTTGTAAAGGAAAGTTTCCTATGGCTAGGGTTTAAGAGGCCATCAACGTACTGGGGTTGAAAGAAAGATGCACAATGTTCAGCAAGCATATATAAGCAAGTTCAGAGATTAGAATGGTCCATACCTTAGCCAAACGAAGGTTGATCCAAGTAGCCCTTCAATCCTCTTCTTGCTCCTCTTGTTCCTCTCGCTCCAAGAGACCTGCAAAACGAATTATACCTTCCTCAAACCAACATGACCACATATAAATTAATGATAATCAAAGAAACATGAAATAATAATATGATTAACATCAAAATCTGATCATAAACAAAGATTCAATCACACATTGAACAATGATTTGGGAAAAAGAAGGACATCACATCTTTATTAATCTTGAAAACAAGTACAAATATACCTTCTCTCCAAGTTCGGCACCTCACGAAACCTTGATTTGGTTCTACTGCTTCTCTTCTCCAAGGAACTTAGCCTCCAAGCTCTGCAACACAAGGAGATAGCTTCCAGGGCAAAGGTGTGGGCAAAGAGAGCTCCAAATCCTCCAGCATAACAATGCAAAGATTCAAGTCCCTTCTGATGGACCTCCCTACCTCTATTTATATGCTTTATGAAGAGTTAGGGTCGAAGACAAAGTAGTTACAACTGAAGGAGTCAGTTGCATAACTACCCAAACTACATGAATTTCAAAATACGTATTTTTTTGACATTTTCAGGAGGAATACGCGGGTTGCAGAGACAACAGTCGTATACACCGGTTGCAATGTAGAAAGTCACATATTTAAGGCGTACGCGAGTATTATATCTTGTGTACGTACGCATGTTTACTTAAGGAAACTCGCATATATATCAAAAAAATCTCATTTTAAGGGTACTTCTAGGCATTTTCAGACTTTGTTTTCTGCTAGAAAGTTTTAGCTAACTGAAATATCTTTCCAACGGTGTAGAGATGAGGTCAAACGGAGTTACAAAACTCAAGATATGGGTCCTCCAAGTGAGGTGTTTTTTTAGTGACTTTCATGAAGTGTCGTCATGGAAGTGTTAACATGCGATAGAATCATGGGAACGTGGTCATAGGTAGAGATGTGTCATTTTCAGCTATAACAGCCATTAACATGGTGATAGAATCAGAGGTCGCATCATCTGAAGACTTCAAAGAAATATCAAAGATGTACTCGCAGGGGAATGAGAAATCAATACAGACGATACTGAACGATTTCAACAAGGTTATTGCAGGTAAAAAAGAAGAGATCTCTCGTCTAAGAGATCATTACCAGAAATTACTTCTGCAAATCAAGAAGGAAAAAGATAAGTTTCAACGCAATCAACAGTTAGAAGAGGAAAATCGAGATCTATGAAAGAAACTATTAGAGTTTAAAGACAATGTGCAATCATAATAAGAAACGATTGGGAATCTTAAGAATGATAAAGATTTACTCACAAGCAAGTTGGCGAACATTCTGGAAAGGACATCAAAACATTTGGGCCAAAAAAAAGAAGCAGAGGAAAAAGAATCAAATACAAATCCAGTCATCAATACAGTTAAAAAAGAACTCAATCCACTAGAAGAACAAACAACAAAAGCTCCTTATCGACACCCCAATTATAAATGTCATTTTGACCAACAAAGGGTCAAAATGAACACACACAGAGGAGAGATAAGGTCAGATGATCAAGAACATCAAATCAAAATACAAAACAACAAATAAGAAGACCCATCCCACAAAATGATCAAATAGCTTCAATAAAAATAGATTTGTGATGAACCACATCAGAGACGATGCGACAATTCTTCTAGGGAATTCATAACTCGTATCGCCTCGTTTCATCAAATGTCACAATGACTAAACACAAAAGATAGAGAGATAACATTCAAGAAAAAAATCAAATATAGGCCATGTCTTCTCTAAGCTTTGAGGGCAAAGCTTAGATCCAAGGGGAAGGCAATGCTATATAAATAAAAGTATTAACATAATATATATATATATATATATATATATATATATATATATCATCAATATTAATACTAATAATTAATCAATTAATTAAATCAAAAGACATGCCTCTTAGTAAAGGCATGATGGGATTATATACTAACCCATCATTGTAAATGTAATATCATCACTTATTTAAATTATTCATATATTTATTCGTATATGGAGCTTCTATCCTATTTACGTTGGATTTTTCACTAAGAAACAGTATTTTACCGTTCCGGTGGTATCATAGGTACTTCTGATTTCGACCCTTGGCTACACCCTCTATATGACCTTGTCTGATAAACATTTCAGAGTTTCTCTGAATCCAGGTCTTTGACCAAGATTTTTTTTTTTTTTAATTCCTTGTCCATTATCCAAAATCTCGTTAAAAAAATTATTGTTCAGCTGCATACTTGAAGGAAATCAAATATCAAAAAGAAGAAAAGGAAGATGCACAGGACAAATAGTTTATAAGCTTTACATTCTAAATATCGAGGCACAAAAGTACAAAAAGTAAAAAGAAAAAGAACAAAAAAAAGGAGGGGAAAAGGAAAAACAAAAAAATAGGACCTTATCCTAAAAGAAAAGTAAATAAAAAAAAGGGTAAAAGTAAAACCACACGTGGTTTTTTAATAAGGGGGTTTGGGTTTATTCTCAAACAACAAACAAAAAAACAAGATTTGAATCCGGGTGGGGAAGGTAACACTCATTCCTCCCAACCATCCAATCTACACCATTTTACAAAACTTGAGGGGGTAAAAAATACAAAGTGCATAATAATTGCTACTAAGAAGAAAGTGAGATTTGAACTTAGGTGGGGAAGGTAACAATCATTCCTCCCAACCACTAAATCTACAAGAAGTCTTTTGGGGGAGAAATTAATTATTGAAAAGTATAGTATACTATACACGATAAAATATGTCTTTCTTTGATATATCTTGGGATAAGAAGCATAACAAAATGGAATCTCATGACGAAAAACAAGGAATATTTACATGCACTTTAAAAACTTACGTTTCAATGTTACTCCAAATAAAAGGACCAATTAGAGGGAAAGACATTACTATTTATATTGCTCCCAACGAACGCAATAATTATATTAGTGATGAATTTGCTAACGAGTTAGCGATTCCGAGGACAAATATTAGTGAAAGGTTAGACTTTTGGAATAACAAAGAATATGCAATAAGAGATTTACAATCGAACATGGGATATTATACTGATGTTTCACAATTTATAGTTAAATCCTTGTGGAGTAGTAACGGTGACCTAGTTTTGGGATTATCGTAGCTAAAAACACTGGGGAATTAATCTTAAATGCTGAAAAAAAGTTTCTAACATTCCAATACAAAAGAAAAAAATCACATTGTCGTACATTAACATGAAGACAGAATCAAAGGTCACATGATCTGAAGACTTCAAAGAAATATCAAAGATGTTGTCGCAGGGGAATGAGAAATCAATACAGACGATACAAAACGATTTCAACAAGGTTATTGTAGGTCAAGAAGAAGAGATCTCTCATTTAAGAGATCATAACCAAAATCACTTATGCAAATCAAGAAGGAAAGGATAACTTTCAACGCGATCAACAGTTAGAAGAGGAAAATCGAGATCTGCAAAAGAAACTATTAGAGTTTAAAGACAATGTGAAATCGCAAGAATAAACAATGAGGAATCTTAAGAATGATAAATATTTACTTGGAATCAAGTTGATGAACATTCAAGAAAGGACTTCAAAACATTTGGGCTCAAAAAAAGAAGTTGAGGAAAAAGAAGTAAATACAAATCTAGTCATTAATACAGTTAAAAAAGAAGTCAATCCAACAGAAGAAGAAACAACAAAAACTCCTTATCAACACCCCAATTATAAACGTCCTTTTGACCAACGACAAGGTCAAAATGAATACACAAAGAGGATAGATAAGGTCACACAAGAAATAACATCAAATCAAAATACAAAAAATTAAACAAGAAGATCCATCCCACAAAATGATCAAATAACTTCGATAAAAATAGATTTGGGATGGACCACATCAGATACGATGCGACAGTTCTTCTGGGGAATTCGTAACTCGTACCGCCTCGTTTCATCAAATGTCGCAATGACTGAACACAAAATATTGAGAGATAACATTCAAGAAAAAATCAAACGTAAGCCATGTCTTCTCTAAGCTTTGAGAGAAAAGCTTCTCTAACGGGAAAGAAATGTTATATAAATAAAATATAACATACACACACACACACACATATATATATATATCATCAATATTAATACTAATGACTAATTAATTAATTAAATCAAAAGACATGCCTCTTAGTAAACGCGTGATGGGATTATATAAGACCCATCATTGCAAATGTAATATCATCATTTATATTTTATTCATATATTTATCCATTTATGGAGTTTCTATCTTATTTTCATTGGATTTTTTAGTAAGAAACAACATTTTACTGTTCCAGTGTCTCGTGTTTTATTTTTTTAATGCAATCACTTTTTTCTTCTTCTTTTGCTTTTTTTTTTCTTTTATTTACATTTCTCATTATTACAATAAGAGTACAACATTAATGTGAGTGTGGAAACTAATTGAAGTGGTATAGGGCCCTTTGTGCCATCAACCCTATATCCCACCAGGACCATAGACTAACCTTGCTTTTGTTGATACTCATAGAACCTTAGTCGATAGCTAATTGTATTATTATGTGGATCCAATTTAGATCACACCTCTTGATTGGGAGGTTTTTGGTCCCCATTAGAGGAAATTTCAACTCAAAATGGGCCTTTTAACTTTAATTCAAATTCCATGTCATGATGTGTTAGCCAATGAAATTGCTATAAATTTGAAATACTGTATAGGTTTTAAACACTTTTTTAATATAAATTTGGGGATAGGTATCATAAAATAAACTANCTTCCTCCAAAATTAATAAATATTATTTTATTATTTTAACTATTATTTTATTAATTTTTTTTAGGAGGCCCATTTTGAGTTGAAATTTTCTCTAATGCAAAATATTTCAACGACATGTGAGGGAGATTGATTTCGTTCTAGTTCCTCTCATACCATTTTTGTTTTCTTAGAGTTTGTCCTTTGAGTCCAATCTACCATATCTCTTTTCGTCCTCTACGAGTTACATGTTCATTCCATTACAAAATTGTATCTACCTTCAAGTCTTCAAGAGCATGCAGTGCAAAGTCTTCGATAGTGGGGATACCTTGATGGCCCTCTTCCCCATTTATCATGGAATGCTCAAACAACTTCATATACTCCACACTCACCACCAAACTAATATGTATATAAGGAGATAGTCTCAATATAAAGGAATTCTCATTCACATAGTCAATGATGTGAAAAGGTTTCTATATGAGGGGATTGAATTTCTTCATTGCTCCTTGCAATCACTCCTTTTGAAGGTAAAGCCACGCCTCATCTTCAAACTGAAACTTGTGATCTTCTATGTGCTAGTCATGTTTATCCTTATACTAAGATGGCTTCTCTCAAGAAGATCATGTACCTTTAGATGTATCTACTTGATCTTGACCACAAATGTACTTTCGTTCTTCTTATATACACGCATCTCTCCTTCATCCTTTTGTTGTGCATACACAATTTTAAACAATGAGGGAGGTAAAAATCCAAAACAAGTATGAAAATTTAATATGTTGGTTGAAGAGTGAAGTGTTCAATTGTATGAGTGCTACATATACACCAATTACTCATCCCATGACCTTGAATGCTTGTTTGTGTACCCTCTCAACAACTATACCAACAACCAGTCGACAACTTTCATTTTCCCATCAATATAGGGATAAAATGCAATGGGATACCTAAGATTAGTATCCATTCTCTCTAAAAGCATTGTCCAAAATCTACTTAAAAAGTTGTTATCTCAATCAAGTATGTTCAAGCTCGGTAATCCAAAGTGTACCCTAACATGACTGAAGAATAAATCAATTGCTTCTTATCTAGAGATTGTCTTCTTGCATGAAATGATCACACACATCTTGTTGAATGGGTCTACCGTGACAAACAAGTAGTCATAGTTATTTGGGGACATGGATGAAGCTCCAACAAAGTACATGGAGATGCTCTCCCAAGGATTTCTTGGTATTTGTAGTGGCATGCACATCCCAAGATTCTAGTTGCTTGGCTTGCTTATGTTACAAAAAACACAACCTATAAAAAATCTTGCCACCTACACCTACATCTTTGTCTAGTACACATATGTTTGCAAATTTTCCATTGTCTTCATCGTGTCAAAATGTCCTACAATCTTGGAAGTATGATCTTCTCTCATCAACTAAATCCTTCTATAATGTAGTATGCATAACTTTTTCAACTTGTAGAGTAGCCTATCCTAGAGGTGATATAAATTTCTTTCCATGGAAGTGATCGGTCTCTCCTTCAAATGCTTGTATACGACTCCAAAATATTCACCCCCTTCATAGGATTTCCTCAACAAAACATCAATGAAGGGCTTGAGTAGCATTATCGCACCAATTGTTTCAATATTCCTTATTAGGGGTCATGAAAGCATGCTTGAAATCTTTTTTGTAGCTCCTTTCTTGAACTTGATAAATAAGTGGAATTGTTGCAAGAATCCCAACCTTTTTGCAATGCCTCTTTTGTTGCATCTTGCTTTGACTTTGCAGGTACTTAAGTGTTTAATGAACAATGTGATTTGAATTTTATTGTCTCACTTGTTTCACCTTGCTTCCTCTCTTTTTTTTAAGTAAGAAGGAACTATTCTATTACTGAAATAAGTTGAGAATATTTACATGCACTGCTCCTGAACACATGGAGTTAGATCATTGTCTGCTAACCAAACCAAAATAGAAATAGATAGAAAGACGAAGAATCTTGAGAGTCGCCCAGCTTTTAAGCTTGGGCACTTTGTCATGGTTACGAATAAAACATTGCCCGAGCCAATGGAACATGACAAAAAGAACAACAAAAGAGTGCGTGTTTAAACCCTATCACAATAAAAGATTGAAAAAAAACTAAGGAGTGCGACCTCCTATCGCCTATGAGAAGATTCTGCTTCATCCTGCTTATCGATGGCACCTTGTCCTTTGCCTTTACCCGCTTGGCTGGACTTCACCATGGCCACATCCTCACCTTTCGGAACGCGCTAAAAAGGAGGTCCCGAGAGATGCAGCAGGCTGCTCATGTGGTCAAGGTTGCTCTCTGCTTCTTCCTTGAATTTGCCAACAGTGATGTAGATGAACTTCGCATAGCTTTCCCTCTCGTCCATGGAGCGGGACATAATGAAATTTAGGCGTCAGTAGTGAGACATTACCACACCCTCTCCCAGCCGCACTTTGAATTCACTGAAGCTTTATTCCTCTATAACCGCAATGGATTGGCGAATGTGGACAGGCGTCTCCTCGTTGAATAACTTTTCTCACTGATCTTCATCCTCCATTGCCGGGTCTGCCATTTCCTTGAGAGGATGGCGCTTGCGCTTCCTTTTTCTTTTGCGTGGTTTGCGAAGGTGTGAGTGCTTCTCCCAGTGCTTGCCTCTCTCTGAGTGCTTGACCCAGACTCTGTCAACAATTTCGATGGATATTAAGTCCCTCTGCTCTCTGGTTAATTAGTGCGATGGAACCCAACATGATCTCTTGTCAATGCAAACCCAAGTGTGTGAGATTTCCCTCGCAATCATCCCGCTGGATTTTCCTGTCATATTGAAATCTTTCCTTCGCGTTGAGGTCTGCAAATCTGGGTGATTTTCCTTGTTCATTGCTCTTGGCAATTGTTGTTAGAATGTGCGAAGCACGCAATCCTCCCATGCAAGCAGCCTGCCATGCTTTCACCCATATCTTCTCGGGTCTGGGTGGTACGTGTCGTGCTTGAGGATGCCACCTGCCCATGATTCCTTGGCTCTTCGATAAAGTAGCCTACACCCGTCAAACCGCCATCGCTGCAACTGTCGGTGTTACCATGAGACTCTTCACCCGCATTCAGGGCACCTTGCTTCCTCTTATTCATTACTTGCAAAATCATAATACATGGGGTAAGCCAGTATTGGACCATGGAAAAATTGTAAATGATAACACAAAAGGCATTTCTCCATGCATTATCATTACCCCTAATGTGTATCCAATAGAATCTATCTCCAATTCAAATGGTTATCATATGCATGGCTAGGAAGGAAGCATTCTTGATCTTCCTCTTCAAGTCTTCAAATTATTATTATGACAACCCAAATGAAAGCTCTTTCCCTTGGCGGTCATGGTGTGCAATAGCGTTTCTATTGGTAAAATGTTTGCAATGAACTTCCCTAAGTATCGGGTTGCTCCCATAAAATTATTGAACTCTATCAAGTTGGTGAGAATATGCCATTGGTTGATGCCTACAAACTTCTTTAAAGGAATAGAAACATTATGTCTATATATTTTGTCTTATTGGAAAAATTTGTACCTCAAGATGCCAAATTTGCCTCCATTTTCCCACTTTAATTTGCCAAGTCAACAACTTTTGCATTCTTTTTTAAACTAAAATTGACCAAAATCATTTGGCTTAATTAAAATACATGCCCAAGGTTCATTTATTGGCCAATTTAAGTTATTAAAATAGAGAGAATATACATTTTCTAATTCCTCTCCTTTCTACATTTCCATGTTTTCAATTTGAGACTTAAAACTCCTTGTTCTACAAAACTACTCAAATTTTTCCACGTTCTTAGAAAATGTCCAAAACATTTGTGAAGCCTTACCAATATGTATGCCAAATATTCCTCATGCATAATATAAGAAAACTATACACTGTGGCTTCTATTCTTCCATGCTGACCACAAAACCCATCTCTTAAATTTTCTTGATTAAGCTCCAAATACACTTAGATCACCTAGTATTGCCCTTTGACTTCTATTTTCGACAAATCTAGAAAATAAAAGATGGAATCACTAAAAGACATGTCAAGTCCGCATTAGGGATCTAAACCAAGTTTTGTAAGATGATATGAGATCTAATCTAATTATCCACAAGTCATTTTCATACTGTGTTGTGACTCCCTATCTAAATTATACAATGCTTAAACTATAATTGTCTCTATTTCCATAATTCAGAAAAAATGGATGCTTGGAGACTTAAAATGCACTCCTAGGGAAAAGTAGGCATGTCCAACGCCTAAAATTTGAACTTGGAGTACTTCTAAGTTTTTCAAGCCTATGCATGAAATCAAATTCATGCAAGTATCTTTCTTAGCCATGGATGTACCTACATCATAATCCCCTAGTTAAAAACTTTTGAGCATCCTACAAAAAAATGTTAGTGAAAAAAATTCACAAGCTAGTCATCCTCTCTACCAATACATGTTGCTAATATCCACAACATTTCCTTTTATCTTTTGACCCAATACTTATTTTCATGTACTTCAACCATTAGTCTTTCTCCCATTCTTTGTAACTCTAGTCCACAATGTTGCATTTCCCCCTTTTTAACCCATTTTTGCTCATTGCCTTAAATTGATCACACTCAATGGTTCTTAATGCCTCCTTGTCCCTCCTTTTATGAACCATTCCTAATACTTGTTGCACTAACTGCACAAGTACACACTTCTTATCACTATCAAATCTATGACTAATATACACTCCTTGTGTGGATCTCTTCTCCATGACCACATCCTTGCATTGCCTACAAACATACAAACACACAAAACAAAGGATGTAAGTTAATTTTTTCACATATTTCTTCCACTAGAAAGTGTTTCATCTCCCATCAAGTATAATGCCTCTATTAAATTGTCATGGCCTTCCCAATAAAATGTGACAGCTATCCATGAGAAAAAAATCACATAGAATGCTATTATTATATCCCTCGATATTAAAATTAATCAAGAATTTATCCCTTGCATTGAATCTATGCCCCTTTTGTAACCATGGCAATTTGTATGAATATGGATAAAGTGTAGACTTCAAATTCAATTTCTGAACAACTTTAGTGCACACCAAATTGTTTGAACAACCACCATCAATAACCAAATTACAATACTTAACTCTTATCTTTCATGTTGTTCTGAAGATTGTATTCCTTTGTTCTAGTTATTTATTGACCTCTTTCTTGAGTTGCAACAATACTCTCCTCAACATCAAAACTAACCCCTACTCTAACCCTGATTCATTTTTTTGCTACTATTATTTGGTTATACTTCAGTAATAAGAGTTCTTTGCTCAGATTCTTCCTTCCTTTTGCAATTCTAGGCATTCAAATGTCATATGGAATCGATATCCACATATGAAGCAAATGCCTTCAAATTTCCCTCCTCCACCTCTACCTCTTGCATCTTCCTTTGTCAACATCAAATCTTCTTCTAGCGGGTTAGTCTAAAGTTATAGAGTTGGCTCACCTTCTTCGCTCTTTTTTCTCATTTATCCTCTCCCAAATCCTTAACATCTACTCATGGTATATCTCTTTCTATGCAAAACCTCTGCAACTCTCAAGTCTACTTGATGATCCTATACAGTTAAATACAATTAAATCAAATTCATTCTAAATGGCATAACTCAAACCATTCACATCATTGGAAATGAATTCTAGACTTTCCTCTTTTTGTTCAACTCTGATTGATATTTTGTAATATTCCACAATAAACTTTTTCATAGTCACCTTTGGTTACTTCAAATTATACAATCTCCTTAACAAATTCAAAGCATAATCCACAAGTAGAAATGTTATTTTCAACTTTGTTAGCATTACATTCAAGATTTTAACTCTCGTTTTTTTCATTCTCCCATTTAAACTACAACTTATCCGATCATAAGGAATCGTGACTCTTCATTCATGTAAATAAAAACCTAACTCTCTTATTATCTTTAACTTGATCAAATTCAACGTATTTTTTCTTTTCTCCTACCAAATATATCAATTCCTCAAGATTTAAACTTCCATAATAAATAGGGGTTTAAAGTCTAGGTTCACGTCCAATACCCTTTAATTTATTTCTTCTATTATCACTTGTTTTTACAGTTATTCTCTAGTAGTCTCCACTTTTTGTCATCACCATTGTCATTTTCTTAAGTACTACTTCTTCTTTGTGCTTCTTCCATGATATCCATTCTTTTCATCATTATTCTCATCATTTCTACAAGGGAATCAACATCATCTTCATATAGTCTTCTAGGCCTCACATGACCTCTTTCTCAATTAATTCTCCATCTTCATGCCATCCACTAGATCATTTGCACTTACATGGTACAATTCTTCTTAGCTTTCACTTCTCTTGTTAGAATCATCTTCCACCTCATAGTCTTAGTAGCGTGATCAACTTGCTCTTATACCACTTAGTATAGTTGTTAGAGGCTTGCGCCAATCAAAGTCACATGGCAAAAGCACTCACAATATACAACAAAAGTGTGTGTGCATTAACTTAAACAGACATTACACAATCGTAGAAAAATATAGTGAAGACATTTAACAATAGTCTCAAACAACTTTATTGAGTCAATGGATGATGCTCTCAATGCTCACTACATTTACAATGCCTATGCACAAATATCTAAAGCACACATTGATCCACACTACCTATAAACTAAATCAAAGGAAAACCAAAGGTCCTTTGTTTATTCAAAAAACTTCATATTTATTCTTGTGATCATTGTCTTTTTGCCTTCCAACTACCCTAATTTTCCAAATTCTAAATGTGATCCTTCATATTCCAAGGATTTACAAAAAATCACTAATGACAAGAAAATTACACTACAAAAAATATACAATTATAGGAAAAATGAATCATTAAATGCACTCCATTTATAAATGAATTCTCCATGGCATAAAAAATACAACATATTCATCATATGTTACCTCATGCTTAAAATGTACATAGAATGGAATTTGCATTAATTTGTCAAATCCAAGTCTACTATTAAAAACATGGGACAAAACTACATGCAAGGGATAAAAAAAATGCATGCCAAAAATCATATATATGTATTTTTCAGAAATTCAACTATTGTATATATGTTTTCACCTTCCTAACAAAACCTATACCTCAAAATTTTCAAATTCAAGTGCATTTGTCCACATCAAATTTATTAAGTCGACAACTTTTGTGTTTTTTAATTGAAATTGACCAAAATTGATTTTCTTCATTAAAATGCAATCTCAAGGTTCATTTCTTGGTCAATTTAAGTTATTCAAATGTGTGTTTTATCATTCCTCGCCTATCGATATTCTCAAGTTTTAAATTTCAGACTCAATACTTGTGCAAAAATACTCCAGTTATGTTGTATTTTTACAAAATGTCCAAAACGCTTGTGAGGCCTTGCCAAATGAATGCCAAATATTCCTCATGTATAATATGAGGAATTATCCACATTGGTCTTTAGTCTTCCATCCTGGCCATACAACATGTGTCTTATATTTTCTTGGTTCGTCTCCAAATGCACACAAATGCCCTAGCAAACTACCCACAAACTCTATTTTTGAAATTTCTTAAAAATGCACGGCGTTATCACTAAAAGACATTGCAAGGCCACGTTTAGGATCCAAATAAAGCTTTGTAAGATGATTCAAGTTATAGCTTAATTCATCTACAAATCCTTTTCATTTTCTGCAATGACTCCATGTCTACATTCTACAATGCTTAAAACAAAATTGCCCTTGTTTCCATTGTTGAAAAAAATGCATACCTATGAGTTTAAAATGCATGTCTACACAAAGTAAGCAAGCCCAAGTTCTAAAATTTGAAGTAGAAATACTTCTAAGTCTTTTACACATATATATGAATGTTATTACACATAGGATAGCTTCTGTAGTTAGGGTGATTCTACATCATATTACGCTCATGATCTAAATCTTATGAGTTTGTTTAATTCCTCTAACAGATTTGATATCTAGCATACCATTGAAACTATTTAAGGTAAAACTATTATTTATCTTGTTTTTTAGCTCTTTCATTTTGTCATTCAATATAATTTCTTAAATTATCACCCTCCTCATAGGTTGGGTGCTTCATTTCTCAGTATTTTTTCTATTTCTTGTAGTATATGCTCCATTTTGTGGATCTTATTCTCCAAAATTATTAGTTTTTGTCTCATTGTTTTTCAATGTCATATTCAAATGATGAAATTTTTACATATACGTTGTCTAAAATTTAGCTTCTCTTTCTTCTCTACATTTCTCTAATGATTTTAAATTCTTCATTTTGTGAGGGCTTCTTAGTTTTGTTTCAAATTTGGTACCTTTGAAAATTTTGGTGATTGATCATAATATAAAAGAGAGAAGAAAAACAAATGTAGGACCATGAAAAGGAACTTGAACCCTTAGTTAAGTTGAGATGATTATCAACAAAATTTCAAAAATAGTATTGGATGAATCCAAGTTAAAAGATAGGCCTATTGAATCTATGCTTAGATGCAAAATAGAAATTGTAATCCTCCATGACAATTGGGCCCTAACCTTAGACCCGATGAAGTTTCCAACAACCAAAGATTATGTAATCGACAATTCCCAACCATTTTTGCAGTATGATCTCACTGAAATGCATTCTAAATGCTCTAGGAAACCCAAGTTAGTGTATTTTTTACAAGGTTAGAACTCTAGGACAAAGTAGTCTTCAATATATCTTAATTTCAAATTATATAATTAACCTACATATCGTCAACTCATATATGCCTTTTACCAGTCCGCAACTTAAAAGTATATTGAGCATAAATTAAACAAAATTTAATCAAAGAAATATAGTTATAAATGTTATATTTCATGACAAAGATGTACCAAGGCAGTATTTTAGTGTTTGTGCCGACTTTCTAGGTCTATACACATCATAAAACTTTAAACCTTTAGTGAGGCCAACTAACTTATTTTAAGGTCAAAATTGATTTCTAAATATTCTTTTATAAATCTCGATTTCACATTTTGTATAAATTAACATTATCTTTGTTGGGACTATGGGGTCAATGATTACTCAGAAAAATATATTCCCAAGCATAGTGGAAGAATGGATTAGGTCTCCAAACAAAAAGTGCATAATTTTTTGGTGAATTGAAGGTATCTAACTATCGTTCCCAATAATTGGTCAATGGTTAGTCTAGAAGATAGGGAATGGGATAGGACTAGATTGGCACAAATACATGAGTGTGTTATGGTGAATGTTTCAAACCATTTGAAAGTTTGATCGAGGTTCTCCACAAGAAGGGTATGTTCCTTCTTCATCATGTAGCACATACAAAATTAGCCACAATTCAAAGCCAAGAATGGAAACAAGTCAACATTCTAAGCTTAGAAGGGAGACAGTGAAGAATGGGAAAAAAATATTTACACTCTTCTTAGATATCGTCATGCTAAAATAAATAATGATGAAGATGAGTTCATTTTGGGGGGAAAACTACCAGAGAGATTACACTCCTAAATTGGGTTATCATGTACCATATGTGTCGCTAACATAGGGGGATTAGGCCTAGTGGTAGAGGGTTGTTATTTGAAAATACAGATTCCCTCTAAAGGTGTGCCCATAAATGTGGTTAGCCTTGAATAGTAAGGCCTATATTTGGAAAAAGATAAAGAAAAGGTATGCATTGTCTATGATAGTGCATTTTGTGTAGGGAATTCAATGAGAATGTTCATCATATAATTATGTCTTACACATAAACGTTGTAGGTATGTAAGGAATTATATAGAATGACTAGTCAAAGGGAAAGACAGGTTGGCAATACAATTAATCAAGGATTAACCAAGTGGTGCAATAACCCTATTGTTAAAAACACCACACATTACCTTTGATTTGTGCTTAGGTGATCTGTGTATCATACAACTCAAAGACTTTTGAAGATATAATGATTACTCTTATTCAATGTGCAATACAAATTATGTATACTTTATGTGGCTTTCCACAAGCTATAAAGGTCAAATACCAAAGAAAAATATGTAAAGAACAATTTGATAAAAGTAGTGCATGCACTGATTTTAATGGGGCTTGCCAACATGATAATCTTATTTGGGGAGCAAATTGAGTTTTTTCTTCAACAGAAACCAGAGAATATATTGTATTTGAAATAAAAAGGTTGTTCACAACCATGTTTACAAAAAGAAGAACTCGCTTTGTCAAATTGTTTAGCGAAGAAAATATTGAGCTGCCTATGCAAAATACATTGATCAAAAAAATTCTTTTGTGCCAAAATACATAGCTGACTCCCATCGTAGGGTAAATGCAGACAAACTAACTATTGAGCAATATACAAACATATAAGAAAACCATAGCAAACTTTAATTACTTCTTCTTTTCACCTGGTTCATGAACAGGTTGCATTATAGAGGTCCCCTCCATTGGGTGGTGTTTTGCTGGAGAATCTTGGCAATGGCTGCACTGGTTCATATTAGCCAGCGTTTGCACTTCCTCCTTTATGATGTCGACATTCACCATAACCTCATGCAAATCTCTCCTTTATGATGTCGACATTCCCCATAAGCTCACACAAATCCCTGTCATTGTCATCAATTCTTGTGTCATGACATCCCAATTGATTCAACAAGTATTTCACATCTCCTGCAATAACACTACCTTCTTTAATGCCCCTGCTCATCAACTCACACAGCCAGCGCATATGCTGCTTGATATCCCGCAAAGTAGCTTGCAAATTGTTTAAGGTAACATCCCTGCCATTATTCGTCATTGGGAGTCAGGAACTAAGAAGTTCAGAATGCATAGAGGGGTTCGCTGAGCCGATTCATTAGAGAAAATTTGGGGTCTAAAATGGGCCTCCTAAAGAAAATAATAAACTAATAGTTAAAATAATAAAATAATATTTATTAATTTTGGAGGAAGAAATAAAAAAAACTATTATTTTTGTTTGTATTTTCAACATATCTCCCTTCATTTTTTGTCACGTCCCCATGCCTCCGACCGACGAATAGGACGCGATGAATCATCGAATACAGACTGGGCAAACTGCCCCATGAACATCAATAGAAATCAAATGCTGAAATTAAAACTTACAAGCATACACAGATGCAAAGCTCTTCAATCATACAGCGGAAGCAACACAAACACATTTCCAACATTCATCATGTTCATCATTTCACATAATACAGTATATAAATTGCAGAGGAGAAGTAACGGCAGCACTTATCTTTCAATGAAGAACTCGCCCGCAACCAGCTACGTCGCTGCAACGTTCCACCCAACCGTAGGCTAGCTTGCTCATCAATCTCTCAGCAACGCTGCCACCCCCGAGCTGGGCATGATTCCTCCAGAATAAGGGGACAGTGCAGGCTTACACATAGCCAAGGGGACACAAAACAACCAAACCAAATACCGCTGGGTTTAACAGGCCTTCAACAAGCGGCCAAGCCAGCGCCATCCAAGGGACAACCACTGCGTACCAGCAGCCAAACAACCCTTCACAGCCCTGTGAAGAAGGCAAACAACCTGGAAAAGATCCCAAGCCAAGGGTGAGACACAACTCAAATCCAACTACACTGCTGAGTTGTTCTTGGCCCTAACGTGGCCAAAACAACTCAGCCACAACACCCAAAAGATGATTGCATCCACAGCAACCAAAACCAGGGCAATTCAACAACCCAAACTCACAATGAGTGATGGCAACCAATCACAGTCCACGAAGGTTAATAAACAGCATTCCCAGCATAACCATGGAAACTCAAACGCAGACCCCAGCAGAAAACGGCTCACCACGAATACACAGTGGTCCAAAATGAAAATTGGACACCACAGCCAACAAAAAACGTGGGGAAGACAACAGTACCAAAACAAAGACAGTGAACATGGCTCTCACATGGGAAAATCGACCTCAACGGTCTGTGCGTGAGGAAAAGCTTGCACCCAACAGCAAAATACACGGGAAAGACATACCTGATTTCTGCGTGAGGATTCCAGCCTGCGCGTGAGGGGAAACAGCCTCACCTCTGCGTGCGAATCAACAGGCCATCCAGAGGACGAACAGACCTCTGCGTGAGGATGAACAACCTGTGCGTGAGGGTGAGCAACCGGACGTGA
>LPNX010881859.1:0-52500 GCA_001517045.1 Pseudotsuga menziesii | reverse complement strand
CCACCTCAATACATGATGATATTTGTAGGACTTGATATTATTCACAAGTCTAGTGACTTGATATTACTCACAAGTCTGGAGAATGAATCATGATGTTGTAATCTCAACACTAATGACTCTCCCTACTTAGTTAGTGGCGATCCCCTATATTGGTTGAAAGGAATCTTAAGGTACCACTGTAATTGTTGCAAGTCTCAAACTATGGTAATTTGGTTTTGATGAGAGATGAAGTACATGATGAGATGAGGGTCTTATCTTGTCAACCAATATCATGTTGTAACCAATTATCAGACTCACTGAACTGACACAAGTTTGTTTGATAAGCGTGGAGACCATAACTTCCCTTTGATCAATGTAAAATTGGGGAATAACTGACGAAAACATTCTTCAAAATATAGGGACATAGTGTAACAGAGGGAGACAAACTACATATGAAGGGATTTGTTGGAAACACAATGCCGAGGGAATGGTGACCAATAAAAACCGATAATACTGGAGAGATTGAGAATATACGAGATCAATCAAAGGAAACTAGAGGGTTGTTGCCAAAATGATTATGTGATTCCTACAGTTTTGAGTCTATTGGCGAACTATTTGTACATAAATAATATTTGGTCAGCCCCCCACAATTTTGCGTGTGTTTGGGAACCAATTTGATGATAGGTGGGATTCTCACAGTTTTTAGTGAGTCGGGGATTCAATTTGATGATGGACGAGGTTCCCATGATTTTGAGTGAGTCGATGAAATTTTTCCATGATAGTATGATAGTTGTTTTCAAAAGCAAAGATGGCTTCCCCATGAATTAATGTCATGTAGATTAATGTTCATGTGGAAATAACTGAATAGAATTGGTATCCTCAGAGGGAGGGGGTCCCATTGTTATCTTCATGAGGGTGATGAGACAAGGGGATTGCAAGTGGTGAATTTCTCATGGAGGTATGAGTGAAAAATTGCAAATTTGCTCATAATATTTGTCGAGGAATTTGATTCTCATCAACTGCTAAAGGCGCGGGAGTAAATGTGCAACTGTAAAACAATGAACTATGAGTTGATCTTTTGAAAGTATGTCGAATTCCATAGAATTTTGGGGGGTCAACATCATGGGTACCAAATTATTATGGGGCTAGTAATGGAATGCACACCCACATGGGTAACATGATATCTACATAAATGATGTTGATGGCACATTATCACTGGGAATTAAGACCCTATTGTTATCGACAAGAGCATTGGTAAATGCAAAGTAGTCAGAGGGAAAACGTTGCCTAGATGTTAGTATTAGGATGATACATGATTAAGAGTCTTTCACCATTGTTGAAGGATGGAGGTTTTTACAATATTTATGTTCTAGTTGGAATTCTCCACACATGATGCAAATACCCAAGTGTAGTAGAGGATATGAAATAGGTATTGACAATGCATAAATAGAAACCAAAACATGGTGCCCCTATTGTATGGACAACAAATTATGGAAAGAATCACTTGAGGTACAACCCATTGATAGGGATGATGACGGTTATGAATTCATAATATTGTAGGATATATGCCCCTTTCGGGAGGCATTGATTTATGACATATGGTCCATTTCATTTAGATACAAATGTAATATCCCAAAACGAAGACTATTTGCTTTTTTTATGTAATTGTTTAATAAGTATCGATCCATGAAGCCCCAAAACACTTAGATTATTCTTAAAACTATTTAATGGTGTTGAGTAACAACCTATGGAGCACCAATACTATTGGTGTTGAGAAACAAGATCTAGGGCACCAGAACTATTATCGAGTTAAGTGTTGAGTACTAAAGCTCTAGAGAAATTAGACTCTTTGTGGATGACCGATGTTGAGCTAGGAATTCTGGAGCATCAGAAACATATCTAATTATTATTAAATTTTATATTATCTCTTTTATTATTTCTAAAACTACCCGAGACTCCCACTTGAAAAGGAATCAAGCATGCAAAGAGACCATCATGGCTGAGTAGTTGATGACTAAATTCAAGTAGATGTTGGGATTAAATATTATTATTATTTGATTAATTAAGAGAGTTTTATTATTTATAATTAAAATTTGAGAGTTTAAAATAAAATAATTAAATAAAGATAAAAACCATTAATTAGTTTAACTAATAAAAAAATAGAACTTGATTTAACCTAAATGATAGGATCATGTCTCCTCAAAGAAAATTATAAATTGCAGAGGGAGGACGTTGCAATGGGAAACGATCCTTAGTTCAGTCGAGGGTTTAGTCCTAGGTATATTGTGTGCTCAGATTACCAAAGTGATATTTTGTTCTGTCCAAGGAAGACTTGGAAGGGAGGGAAGTTATTTACAAGACTCTACAAAGGGATGGTAAATGGACCTTGTGACTACCCTGCTGATTAGTTAAGAAAGATAGTAAATTTCACCCAAACCTTCTAGTATCTCTGACATGCTCAATTCAGATTAGGGTTGACCTGTTGAAACGAATCAGGAACGACTTGAGGTCTACGGTAGGGTGGAATGTGGTAGTTCCCAGATGAGTCAAAAAGCAAAAACAAATGATAAGTACTTATGTATTATTTCTATAATTTAATAGAACTATACTAAGCTAATTCAGTTTTGATATGAGTTATCTTAAGTATTTTATCTTTTCAAGTATGTTAAATCTTTACAATCTATATCTCTTACTTTTGCATTTGAATTATATAGATTTTTATTAATGAGGTTTAAACTTGGGATTTGAATAATCCTAGGCATATAGGTNTGTATATATATATATATATATATATATATATATATATATATATATGGTAAATAGTACACTATAAAGTTAAAATTTATGTGTATATATTTCATAAACATATCATTGCATTGAAAACTATACCGAATCACATAGGTAGTATAACCAACATCAAGTTTGTAATCTACATAAAATTTCCACCCTAAAATGAATTGATTATGGGAAACAATGGAAACCCCATATCATTCTACGCAGACCTAGCATCATTCCAATGAATTTATCAACAAAATGTAGTCTTTTCCTAAGGGTTATTCATACCAAAACAAATTAAAATACATTATACATGATCTCTATTCAAATTAGATTTCAACTAGAGTCACTTGTTTAATGTTGACAAATATTTGGTTCCACGATCGAATCCTGTAGAAAAGCAAACCCATCATCTAAAGACAAATCATGTTTCCATAGCACAAGTATAGGTATAGGCTTGGGATCGAATCCCATCAATAATAACTCTACAAACCACATAAAATAAGAGTCAAGCTTCATATCTCGCTTAGGATCATACTATCAACATTGACTTGACTAAAGATTGAATCCCATAACTTGAAATCAAGCAAACAAACAACGTAGACTTAGATTCGAGTCTTATAACACTCCACATACCAAATTCCAATATAACAGACACCTTGTTAAATTAAAATACATGTAACATACTCAACAAATACGTAAAGTTGAACAAAATTATTTTTAGGTTACTTATTTATACAAAACCACGAATTTACGGCTCAGTCTACATAATCTTTTGAACCCATACCAGACGCCCTACCATGAAAACAAATTCAGAATGCTATTAACCATTCAATTCAGAGAAGTTAAACATTTTCAAATAAAAACATGCAGAGTAGCAAATGCATCTAAGGCATGTCTTCACACATTAAAATACAAAGCATTGAAGATTCAAGGACTATTTTCTCTGACCCACGATTTAAGCCCAAAGGGCCATAATTTTCATAATAAATAAGTAGGAGATCCTTATATTAAAAAAAAAAACCCATAATTATCTATTAAAATGTCTCGAATAACCCATAGGAAAATTTCCAAACCTCCACACTAGTCCCATAAAACTCAATACCATGTTCAAGGATGGGATCATTATCTAAATCGCCTCCAAAACCATTGTCTCTTCAAGAAAGCGATAAAACCCAGAATAGGCATTACATTAAACAAACCCAAGAACAAATATAGATGACCAAACTCAAACTAGAGAAGTACTAATAGAAAAAAAAATTCTTCCCATCATTGAAATTGGTTCAAGGAGGGACATGAGATTACCTCAGGCCACACTAAGAAAGTCATACCAAGACCAATATGCTCCATTCCTAAACACCTGCAATAAGAGGAAAATATACGGTTGGGAAACGAAGATAAAATCACAATTATTCATGTCTAAATAGAATAGAGGGGAAGTGTCTTGCCAAAGAATAAACAAGGTAGCAGGAAAAGAACCATGCAAGGAATAACCTCCATGATCTTTAATACCTCTAGGAACCTACCAACGGGGCAGCATAGTTCTCACCCAATCCTTACAGAGCCATTAAAACTCACATTGTGAACTACAACAGAGAAAATAAAACATATGAGAAGGGTAAAAACCCTTGACCTCCCTCTCTCCTTCATTTATAATGACATGACTAAATACCAAGGAAAGTGATGGCATGAGGAAAGTTACCAAATACATAGTTAGACACATTAAATTGCATTGACAACATGGAGGCCAAAGAACCATGAAAAATAATGCCCTTTCACATGGGCTTAATAAAATTACAACGAACCATACATTAAAGTATGTACTATGGCTCTTCATATCCATTTCAATGCATTGGCATAATAGTTTTAAAAGTATCAAATTTATAACCACATAAATCCTAAGGAAAGGGTAGTTTAAATAGCATCAAGAAAGGGGTATAAAGATAGTGACAATATGTTGAAATGGGCCTTATGCTAGGGAACCATTAAAGTGGACCTACAACCATGGTGTATGAATCTGATGCTAAGGCTTGTAGAATTCATCAAATACCTTATATCACATGTTGGCAAGGGGTTCGAAGGAGCGAATTACAGACATCGACAAAAGAAAAGATAATCGCAGAACTGACATGTGAAGGAAAAGTCAAACGCGATGGAAGAAGATAACGACAAGTTTGGTCATTTTGGTCAAGTTAGCTAGGAAGTCGGTTATGTGGACCATTTTGTAATGGCTTAGCAAGCCTATAAACAGAATTAGATTGCAAGAGGAAGAAATGACTTAGATGGTGATATGTTATATAGATCATTCGATAGGTTCGGTTGTAAATGGATTTATTTATCGATGGGTATATTTCTGGTCTGAGGCTAATCGACCAAGGAATGTTTGTCTTTTGCGATGTGTTTTGGGAATAATACGAAGATGATGTTGAAGATGCAATTTTTTTTGTGCCTATGTCTCAGTGAACTTTGTGAACTGTTCAGTGATGTGATTTATGACTTTATATGCTTGAATATGAATGATGTGAAGCCTTACAGGGTTCATTAGTCTAATATATGTTGATGTATTTGTGCATTTGTTTCTAAGTTAAATCTGCACTGCGCTGTCATAATGTCTGTGTTTGAATAACAATGATTGTGAATGCTAATAATGAGTAGATTTGAATAATGCTAAGTTAATTTGATGAACCATATGCGTTAAACCCTAGATCTCTTAGAGATGTTATGAAAGAGTAAGAGATAGTGCGAAATTCCTCTAACCTAAACATGGTTCATGTAGCCCTCCCTCAGACATCACACGTGAGACTGCACCTTCTTCGTACGTGTTGTTGGATAGGGTAAAACCTGTCCGGGCCAGTGTTTAGGGAGTTTGCATTGATATGTGTCAACAGATCCATGGAGTGAAAACCTATCAACATGATGGTGTCAACAAATGGTTCTGTTTCCAGGACCTTAGTAAGAAGGAGAAGAAGAGGACATGTTGTGGAATTCGACGAATTCATAGATCTAGAACTGGTTCGATAAGAAGGCACGAGAGTTTGCAGAGGGAGAAAATAAGAACCTGCGATTGACAGCAGAAGACTGGTTGGGAAGATATATCTATTCTGATATCCATGATATATTCTTCTTTAAATTTTTGATAGTACTATATGAGTGGTTGGCGCAACTTACTTTCCAGAAGAGTAATTTCCAAGGAGGAGAACTTGACTCGTGGACCCCAGAACTACTTCAGCAGTTGTGAAGGGTGAACAACAAAGCCTCTATCGATGTGTGGATTGACAACATCTTGGAAGCATACATTACAAAATTCTTTATCGACACAGTCAAATCCTACAATGACGTTGAACGAGAAGTCTTTAAGGGACCAAGGGGAAAATTTATATTGTTGTTGCAACAATGGATTAGGATGCTTATCTGCAAAAAAAAGAATACTAAAGATTAATTTCGATGAGTAAATCCCTAGTGTACGGAGGCTCAAGGTACTATTAAGGTGAGGGGTTGGATGGAATGATACTGGGCAGATGGATGGAAGTTACAACGATACTGTAAGGGAATCTGCGGAAGAGTGTGGTCGTTTGCAATGTGGGGTGAGGTTTCGACAAGCGAAGAGGCGGAGGACTGAGGAGAGTCCTAGTGCGATTGGAACATAAAAATGTGAGAAGGGACCACAAGGGACGAAGTGACCTTGCAGTGACAAAGGGAACAAATAGGATACACCTGAGTCTGAGGAAGGACCAACTTAAAGCTACAAGGTACCTAGACCTCCGTGTACCATGCCAAAATCTGGAGGAAGAAACAAAATCTTATCGCAGGGTTGTGCTTCGTGTGAGAACAACAGTAATAGTAATGGATCAGTGAGTATTGGGAGAAGATACTAAATGGAAGACGACGATGTGAAACTACCGCTCTTCCAGGGTAATTAGACTGAATATCCTGAGCAATGATGGTTCTTATGTGAAGCAGTGTGGAGAGTAAAATAAGTACAAGATGAAGATATAAATAAAAGACAACCGGCGACAACCTTTTGAGGCCGCGCATTGGATTAGCACATAAAATTCGTGTAAGTTCCTGCGGGGAGTACTCAGAAGACTCTGGCGCAAATAAGGACTAGACTAATTGCAGAGTTAAATAACCCAAAATATGAGTCACAATATATCACTGAGTTGAAGGAAATAAAGGAGTACCCTAACTAATCAATATGGGAGTTTAATCAGAGATTCAAGACACTGATGGCTAATGTGAGTTTTGGAATGAGCGATGTGCAACATAAGGAATGGTTGATCGTAACTTTGGTACCGCACATCTGTATGGCGCTAATGCAATAGAAGATTGTGTCCAAGGCGAAAGCTCTAGAAATCACAATGAAGCTCGAAGCATTACCAGTTGGTAAAATGGGGATTGGCATGAGCCAGATTCATTCACAATTGGAAAACCTCACTATTCAGCTGCAATATATTAAGAAGGGAAAAGAAGTATGTGAAGAAGTATGGTGCACTTGATGTCAGTCAGAACGACAACATAAGGTTCAATGTTCATAATTGCAAGCTGAAGCTCTAGACCCGCTAATTCAATGAGTATTACTATGGTGTCAAATTCGTCAGACCAAAGGACATCGCTATGAGGAGTGCGTATACCTTCAAAAGGTTGTGTCGAAACCAATGAACTTGTTATGTATTTTTTATCTATCGGTTGTCCATGAAGAAAAGGATTGTAGAGTGTATGAATTACTCCAATAATGAAACACGGATATCTATTTTGGGAGAGGAGCAACGACCAACAGAAAGACCACTGCCAGAGCCATAGTTTAAGCAACAGCAACCATAATATGCTCAGCTATAGCTGAATTAGCAGCAACCGCAGCAATAGTTTAATGAACCACAATATAACCAACAACTGTATCAGCAGCAAGGAGGGTCTCAAGGAGGATTCCGTAGAGTTCATAATGGAGGCTTTGGTCACGAAGGAGGTATGGGATGAGGTCGTGGACTAGTTACTTGTTATAACTATGGAGTGTTGGGGAATTATGAGAGGGATTATTTGAATCCAGTGTCCCAGTATACTTATTGCGATGTTGCAGACCATACCATCAAGGAATTCCTATAGTTGATTGTGAAGTGGCAGGTGAAGAATGCAACACAACCACAAAAAAACCAAAATTCAACTTAGAACCAAGGTCCAAGACCAAACGTAGGGAAAATATCAGTAGAACTAAGAACTCAACCAACGAATGTCAGAGTCATAACCAAAGGAAGGGAGATGACAAGAGTCGATGGACCACTGAAAAATATCCGACAAGTGGCTCAAAAGAAGGTACAATTCAATGTAAACAATGAGAAATAAAATTTATTCGACGTAAGAGATAGGTTAAAATGGAACCGTGGCAACTTACCTATTTATGAGATGCTGCCAGTATTCGATTCGAAAAGGTTACCTGGATTATCACGAAAAGCTAGTACCTTGAGAGATTTCTTATGTTGGAAAAGGATCCATGTACGTGTTGGTAGAGATAACAACTTTGTTGTATCGATGAGAAGAAGGATGATAAGAACACCCAAAGAATTCATTACACAACAAAAAGAATATAAGGTAAACAAGAACGGACTATTGTGGTCCAAAAAGATATTGTACATACCGGAAGGAGGAGACATCAGGTCCATCATCTTAACAGTGTTCCATTGGAAACCCTACTTGGGGTATCTGGGATATCAAAAGATGATAAAGAAACACTTTTTTTGGCCTAAGTTAAAGCCTGACATAGTGTTATTCATTGCAAAATGTAAAGAATGTCAGCTTGTCAAAGCTGAGCACCAACATCCTTCAGGATTACTACAACCCTTACCCATTCCAGAATGGAAGTGGGAGGTTATCAATGTGGATTTTATTACGGGTTTACAAAAGAGCAATAAGCAGAATGATTCCATCTTTGTAGTGGTTTACAAGTTATCTAAAGTAGCACACTTTATCCCAGTTAAGTCAACTTACAAGGTATTTCACATTGTTGGCATATTCTTAAAAGAGATATTCAGATTGCATGGGATACCCAAGGCAATAATCTCAGATCGAGACAAGACACGAAGTTTACCAGTAACTTATGGAGATATGTATTCTCCGATTTAGAGACATAGTTAAATTTTAGTACTTCCTACCACCTGTAGATAGAAGGGCAGAAAGAACAAGTAAACCAAATTTTTCATGAAGGTGGGTAACATGTTTTGGCCAAATTTGGCAATGAAAACATGATCTTTTACTCATGTGCTAGATAGAAGCCCTCGAAACGCATATATGCCATGTGAATTTTGACTTGCAGTAGAAAAACAAATTATATAATACTATGTTGGATTCCCAATGATATTTTTTTTAAATATTCCGATGTCATTTAACGTGTGAAATTTTGCATTTAATGAACCGTGTGACCTTAAAAATTTGAAGAAGTTAATAAGTGGCTCATGTCCAACCCCAATAATTCATTCTTACATTAATAATATATATATATATATATATATATATATATATATATATATATGAGCATGATCTACACAAAATGCACTCTGGTTTGCATATTTGTTTGTTAATTTATTTCGCAATATACAATTATTTATTATTTTTCGAAAGTGACCACATCTAATTTCAACATCATTTTATACACATGTGTGTCCATCCCATATTTTTTTTTCACTATTTTGAAAAATTGAAAAACCAAAGATACCCTTTTGAAGAGGACACGTCGATGTGTGGGCTGTGTATTTTTAAGAAATTTTTGGATGTGTATATTTTACCCTACAGATTTTTGTTTATGCTGCTTCGAAGTTGTTGTCTAGTTTTCTAAGTGTAAGTTTTAGAACTAATTAAAAAAAACCCATGTGAATGACAAAACACATGCATAATATCTCAATGGATAGAGGATTCAGTGATGAATCTATCGGTATGAGCTCCGCTCAGTTGTGTGCCATGAATGGCAGGGTTTACACCCCTAGAAGACACAAAGAAACATTGATTTTCCTGTAAGAGGGTTAAATATCTATTTTTCAGGCCCTCGATCGAAGTCCAGAGCTCGATCGAGGTATATAACTTCCTCAATCGAGATTTTAATGAAAGCTTGATGGAAGGTTTATTAAACCCTTGATCGAGCTTCTGTTAAACCCTTGATCGAGCTACCATTAAACACTCGAAAAAAAAAGCTGAACCAAAATACCAAAAGAAGTTTATTAATGGCTAGATTTGAGAAAGTTCTAAGTGTGAGTAGTTAAGGGCTCATGGCTCTAAAATTTGTTGTGTTTTGTACCAGTCCACGATTCAATGAATCGACAGTCACAGGTAGTAATTTAAGTTATTTAATGAAAACATCTAATGCGTATATCTTTATGTCAAAACCATTTTCCATGTTGATGTAGGCCACTAGCCTCTTTATTGTCTTACTAAAAGGCATGATAATGAGGAACAAGAGCATGCTGTAGATACAATAAACCCTTCAATGCATCCTAGCATGATAAATCAAAACTTTAACCAATAGTTGTGAAACCGGTGAAGCCAAGGATTCATTTTGGGGATTTAACAATAATTTTAGAGTCCGTAAACTACGTGCATTTAATTTTTTGTTATGCTTATATTCAAGTAATATCATGATGTGTTTTCATTAGAATTCAACATCTAGCTTGTTTATGTCATCAATGGTTGGAACGTAATTTCAACATCATTTGATTCTTATCAGCAATATATCTAATGTGTAAACAATGTAGTACATAAATGTAGTGAAAGGTTTTTAATACTAAAAATAATTTGCTCCTTTGTATATAATTTTTAATTTTAAAAAACTAAAATTATGTTATATGACTTTGAAAACACTAATTTTTATCTTAATCGTCATGTTCTATTCCTCCCTTGGCTCTAGGATTTAAATATCTGGCCAGAGGATCTACATCGTAGGTAGATCGTAGTCCTGGGAATCCGGGTCGAGTGGATACAACTCGCTTAAGTTTAACTCATCAACTGAATTGCATGCATCATTGTCATAGTATTCTTTTTGCATTGAACCAAGGAGAGCAATGATGCATGCAATTCAGTTGATGAGTTGAACTTAGGTGAGTTGTGTCCACTCGACCGTGATTCTCAAGACTACAATATACATACGATATAGATCTTAGAGACAAATATTTAAATCCTAGAGCCCAAGGAGGAATAGAACAGAATGATTAAGATAAAAAGTAGTGTTAAATTCATATTCATATCACACAATTATAGTTTTTTAAAATTAAAAATTATATATGAAGGAGCAAAGTATTTTTAGTACCTTTAGAGAGATGAAAATGTGAGCATGAAAAAAATATGACATCATTTCCTTGGGTTATATCAATGTCCATTGTTTACTCTTCAAAATTGTTATTGTGCCACACATTTGCAGTTAATCTTACTAGTAAATTATTGAATGACATTAGAATTTACATAAATAACACGTGACTAAACATGATACTAATTCTCATTTCGACAAGAATTGAAAATGTTCAATGACATGAATTCAAATTGGGATTCAAAATACAAGGTGTCCAAGCATCTTTTGGAATACTTCATTAAATGAAAAGCTCGATCGAGCTTTTAAAAACTTTAACTAAAACAATATTCAAGTGCCCATATTCCTGTGTGGACACGAATATGGACACCCAAAAATTTATTTAATCAAAGTTTTTCAAATATCATATTATCATGGAAACAAGGTCTTCGAATTCAATTAAAATCAAGCATAGAATGATATGATAATAAATTTAATAAAACATAATTTTGACTAGAAAAATAATACTTGTGGGTAACAGTACATACCTTGAAGAAGAAACAAGTAAAAGCGTTTCTACTGCCACTTCCTCTAGGTTTTATGTGTAGATATTAGTCGTGGAGTAATTGGAGTTATATATGTTGGATTAATAGATGATCAATCATATATATAACTCTGATTACTTGAATACCCATATCTACAAATGAATATAAATGACCCTTTTCTATTCAACAAATGCAATGAATTATATCAACGGTTTGTTGCCTATTTATAGTAAAAACAATTAAATACCCTCGATTGAGCTTCTTTTAACCCTCGATCGAGCTTTTTTTTAACCCTCGATTGAGGGTTTGTCAAAATCTCGATCGAGGGTTAAATAAAACCTTCATCAAGGGTTTACAAAAACCTTGATCGAGGGTTTAAAAAAACCTCAATCGAGGTCTTTACACCTCTATCAAGGGTTTGGAAAAAGCTCGATCAAGGTATGTTTTTGTGTTTTTTTTGATATTGCGTTGCCAAAAATTTTAACCCACCTCCATGGATGCACCTGCTTAGAATGTACGTTATGAACAATCCCAAAAAGTGGGAGAATTATCTGCACCTCGCAGAGTTTGCATATAATAATGGATACCAGACTTCCTCCAAGATGAGCACCTTCGAGGTACTCTATGGCCGGAATTGTAGGACATCGGTGACTTGGGATAGCTCGGTGGACCAGCTCATGTTAAGGCCAGAGTTACTAAAGGACCTAGGGAATAGTTAGTCACCAAAGTACAACAGAATCTCAAGGAAGTGCAAGACCACCAAAAACTCTATGAGGATAAGAAAAGAAAAGATAGAGATTACCATATCGACAAACATGTTTTCTTAAAAGTAAAAGCAAAGAGAAGCCCATTGAACTTGGGAAGGTGCAGAAAGTTGGCACCGAGATTTTGTGGACCCTTTCAAATACTGGCTAAGAGAGGTCCAGTGGCGTATGAATTAGCTTTACCTACTCATATAAAGGTTCATAATATTTTTCACACATCTTTATTGAAGAAATATATATATGATACCAAACATGTTATTGATTGGTCCTTGATACAGGTGGAACTTGAAGGGGAATTTATACCCGAACCCCTTCATATTCTGGAATTTATACCCGAACCCCTTGAAAAATGTTAACCCAACCCTTCTTACCAGCTATGTTACTAGAAACAAGACTGCAATTGATGTTTTTGAGAAAAAATGAGTTAGAAACGAAGAGGATAGAAACTTAAGTTTTATAATGTTGTTTAGTTTTCAATCTTCAAAAACAATTACTCCGAAAAAGAACAGTTTCTGAGAGGGTTTCCCATAAACAACTTCCTGTTTCTGTATTTCTAGATCAATTTTTTTCTTATAAGATTTCTTTCAAAGTTCCATCTTATATTTTCATCCTTCTAGTGTTGGTCAACCATGAATATCATTGTTGTGTAGCACTAAATCGACAGACAATACAAATCATGCTACCTAGAATAAAGGCCATTGACTGCAATAAATAACATTATTGTTATCATAAGACATCACTACAAGAAAAATGACATTTTAACCACACATTAGCATCACCATTTGTGAAGGATTTAGAAAATCCTCAATTTTCAAATAGTGGTGCAAAAATGGAGATAATGTGGGGATATGAAAGTGGTGCTAATATTTATCCTGCAAAAATGGTGTTTGTAAAAAATATTATTTGTGGTGTGAAATGAATATAGGACATTCCATGGGGTATGGTGAAAACCACCAAAATTAGTCCAAAGTGGATTGAAATTTTGTGGTGCAAAGCAGCAAAACCTATCCTACATCGATTTACAAATTATGATGCAAAAAGCCAAATTAAAATTAATTTAATAGTGTAAATCACCAAGAAATATCAAATGGTACAAAAGAAACAAAAAGAAAAACCATGCCACATTTAATGGTTGTCATGGTGGGTTTTTTAATTATTATTATTATTAACTTGTATCTAAAGTAAACCAGCATAAACTCATAAATAGTGTAAAAATAAAAATCTTTATATATTTAGCAAGATTGTGCTTTTATAAGGTTTTGTCATCAACACCATGTAAAGTTCAATGTAAATGCCACTTTTAATTCATAAAATGTTCCACAAATAATATAAATGCATTAAAAAAATTCAATGATTAAACATTTCATTATTAATAAGAAAAATTATAGTTTTTTCATTTAATAACCAAATCCAAATACAATTACTAAAACATTTATTTATATTTTATTTATGTTATATATATTAATAATTACATTTTTTCATTTAATAACCAAATCTAAATATAATTCCTAAAAAAATTATTTATATTTTATTTATGTTATATATTAATAATTAATTTTTTCTCACTTAATAACCAAACCCCAATATAATTCCTACAATATTAATTTATATTTCAGTTATGTTATTTCTTTAATATATTTTTTTATTTGTCGAATTAAAATCTCTCAGTAAAAAAATAAGTCTACATATAAATAAATATGTATTCATTCAATTATGATATAACTAAAATGTAAGCTCCTTAACTCTAACCCACCTAGAATTGAAAAATAAATATTTTTATTTATTTGAGAAAACATTATGTTAAAATTATTGTAAAGTTTTTATGACCAAGTTGGTCAAGGATGAATGTAATTGAAAATATTTATTTATTTAAATAATTAAATGGAGAAACACCTATCCAAAGGAGATTGTTGAAAGAGTGTTTATTGACCCACTAGAAGGAAGGACTAGCTGTAAAAGGCTAAATGACAAGTGGCAACACTAGCATTTCACTTTCTAGCTGTTGCAGGAAGCAAAATCCCTAAAATTGTGGTCATGTTCCCTGAGAGGAGGAACTGAGCAGGTGGCTTACTACATTCTATTCCAAGTGAATGAACCTTGTGACTCCTGTAAACTGAAAAGTTGGGCACATAAGTAATTTGTTGAGGGGATAGCTAGAGTGAAATTGCTAAGAGTTAAGTTTGTTATTGAGTTCTAAGTTACGGATATTTTTTGTGTGGGCTGTTGCACAACATCCTTTTCCTAGTGGTCCAATAAGCATGCTCGAGGGTCCTAAGCAAGTGATATTGGCTGCTTCTGGAGACGGTTGGGAGGAACATTCTCCTTTGGGTGGTTGTTCCCCTTCTGCATTTTCACCAAGTTCTGAGTTGTTTTATTTATTATCTGTGATTTTACTCTAAATATTTATTTGAAAGTTTATGAATGTTGATGGATTTCTAATTTAGAACAAGTTAAAAGGATCCTCACTCTACATAATTTTTTTATGAAGTATGCCTTGGTTTTGCAAAACTTAATGGAACTATATTTTAATACAATTGTTTTATCAATAGATATTTTTCCTATGAAGATATTCTAAGTTCATCATTCCATTTGTTTTTAATTCCAATCCTTACTATCATCTTTTAGGATAACCTTTGTCAAACAATGCATTCTACTCATACATTTTCACTTAATATACTTATACAACTAATTAAGGTATTAAATTTCCAATTGATTTAAAAAACCCTCGTTAGTTGGAACTTATCTTAATTCAGTCACTAGTTAGTATTTTTATTATATATTCACTTTTCTAGTTCTTTGTTACTTGAAGGAATGTTTAATATTAGGCTAAGGAAAACATCTTTTACAATCGAAAGGCTTAAACTACAACTAGGGTTTTAAAGAATAAAATAAATTTTACACAGGAATCATTTCAATTCCACTAGGTAATGACCTCCACACGCCCCTCTATGGCAATCATTCAGCATAGACTCAGCCTCTTCATGGGTTAAGCACCGACGCAAAATGGAATCAACCCTAGAATGATACAAAGTGTCATCAACAATGAGGTAATTCTTCGCTACATGACATAACCGTCGACGCTCATCTCACGGGAGGTGAGAAGGAACCTTCAAAGTTTGCAAATAAACAATAATGTCCCCATACCATGGGTCCGTAGTTGAAATGAGAAAAATGTGCTCATCAACAAAAGAGTCCTCATGAACCTCACCTTCATCCAAACTAGTAAAATTAGAAATGAGCTCCGCAAAAATTAATGACTTCTTCGACTTTGTTGAAACAAACTCGAGATCAAATTCTTGCAATATAAAAATCCATTTATTATATTTCCCCCCTATCATCCTTTTGGTGAAGAAGAATTGAAATGGATTAATGTGAGCCACAACCAAAGTTTGGCGAAGAAGGATGTAATGCCTCAAACGTTGGACCGCATGGACAATAGCTAGGGCTAGATTCTCGACATGAGTATAACGAAGCCCCACATCAATAAGGTTTCAGCTAATATAATATATGACATGCTCCTGGAGCTCCTCATCCTCTTGAACAAGACCATACCAATCATCTCTTGAGACGTGACCACATATATAAAAAATTCACGGCTATAATCGGGTGGACTAAGCACGGGGCCGTATGCCAAGGATTTCTTTAAAGCGTCGAAAGACTCATGGGCTTGATCATCATAGACATATGGTGTGTCTTTCTTCAATAAAAGCATGAACCCCTTAGTCAAATTGGAAGAATTGACCATGAATATTCGCAAGAAGTTCATCATTCCTTACAAATTCTGAAGATGTCTAATATTACATGGGGGAGACAATTAAAGTATTGCCTCAACCTTTAAAGGGTCGACTCTAATTCCCTCCTTCAAAACGATGAACCCTAGTAAGCGACCTACTTTCACAAAAAATATGCACTTATGAGGATTTAACCGAATTTGATATCGACGACATTTTTCGAAAACCAAGCGAATATGGTGAGGATAACGCACCCTCAAACGAGAGTGAGCAGCTAAGTCATCAAGATAAACTTCAATTATGCTTTTAACGTTGTGAAAATTGAAGTTCATAGCCCATTGAAAAGTAGCTCCAACATTTTTAAGGTTGAAGGGCATTTTACGATATGCAAATGTAACCCAAGGATAAATGAATGTCATTTTATGTTGATCCTCAGTTTTAATATGGATCTAATTATATCCTGAAAAATTCATTCATAAGCAATAAAACCTTGCTCCCTACACACTCATCCAAAATATGATCAATAAATGGTGTGGGGAAGTTATCCTTAGGATGAGCTCGATTCAATTCTTATAAATCAGTGCATACATGGATTGTTCCTTGCTTCTTGTCAACTGGAATAGGATTTGACACCCATTCAATCAAGGGAACGGGATAGATGAAGCAACTTCTCTACCTCTTCCTTAATAGAGGGTGCTTTCCTAGGATTCATTGCACACAAACACTGTCAAACAGGTTTAGCATCTGGATAGGTTTTAATTTCATCTTCAACAATGTGAAGGTCAATTCCTGGCATCTCCTCATACGACCAAGCGAAAACATCTTGAAATTATTTAAAGAGATTGGTGTAAGTTTCAACCTCGTTGGGGGGACAATCCGCCCCAATGTACACATTCTCAATCTTTCCAAGAGCTCAAGAAATGTTGATAGGTATAGTAGGTGATAGGTTGGCCATGTTCCTTTCGGCATACTTACTAGGGGAGCCTAATGGGACCATGGGCCTACCAACTTTCTTGCTCAGAACCGCCCTATAGTCATCACACTCTATACAATCAAGCTTAGGAAGAAAATAAGATCTATGATGCAACTCTCCCCAAGTTTGTTCTAAACCAGACATAGCTTTGAGAATAGCTTCATCCGTTGGATAACTTTCATCGAGGCATTCATGTGAGTGAGATGACACAACCGCCCAAGAAGGAAGTACATAAGGGTCCTCCTCCTCCATCCGTAAAGAGGAAGGACTAGGATCTACAACAAAAAGAATATTAGCTTGATAAGCCACCAATGTTGTAGATGGCGCTATGTCCATCTTGGCAGGTCGAGAGTCTTCACTCGAAGTACTCGCAGAAGGGAGGATCTAAGGATTCTCCAAATGTAAAGTATGAAAAGGAACCAAACTCAATGATGACGAAGCTCTACCAAGACTATAACCTATAATAATAACAGGTGCATGACAATTAAAATTTCCCATCAACGAAGGATACATGTCCACCCCAACATTCTCAGTTGTCGGCTGAGAATGATCAATGATCGGGATAGTAGCTCCTGATGATGCTTTCGTACTAAAATTATCAAAAGGTTTCTGATCAATCATAACAATCCTCCCATCTAAAGGAAAACAAACCACCTGGAAGAGAGACGACGTGACCGCTTACATGTTATAAATCTAGTTACTTCCCAGTAAAATATTATAGTCGAGGGGCGCATCAACCACCTCAGCCTCAATTCCAATCGTATTCCCCCCTAATTGGACCTCAAGGGAAGGAAGTATACCATGCAACTAAAAATATCTTCCGTCAAATGCAGTCAACATGGTTCCATATTTTGACAACGTAGGAGAACCCAAGCCTTTCCAACAAGCTAAAGATATCACGGAAGTCGCAGTGCCTTCATCAATCACCGTGCGCTTGATAGTGTTGTTCATACACTCTACATGCACTAAAAGAGACACATAGTAAGGAAATCTAGGATGTACTCCATCAGTTTCGAATTTAATCATTATGGAAGGATTCCCTTTAACAACCCTAAGAGAAGACAATAAGGCTTTCCTTTGTGAAGGACAAGTCTGGAAAGCTCAAGAATTAGTATTGTTCCCTGAATGCTTTAAGAATACCTTAGGAATTAAAGGTGGAGCTTCAGGCTTGTCATTAGGATTCTCAATACACAAAGGGATCTCTAGTGGAGTAGGTTCTTTTCCTAGGTCAGGTTGCGACATACCATAATCCTTAGCACATGTCACAACATTTTTCGGTAGACATCATGTTGATGCGACCATGGCCACTTATGGTGTTCGATGGGTTTTTACTCCCACCAGAAGCACTTCCAAGATCCATGGTCCTCAAGTTCATATTTTTGTTTTGCAGTAAAGGATCTGTCAACACAACTGGGCTCTATGCAATGAACTTTGAGGCATCTTCCATATGAGGGCACAAGTGAGTAAGGTGATCTGCCCCGAAAAACTTGCAAGGGAACTTGACGTTATGTTTAGACTTCTTGTCCCCCCCAGCATTACTATCTCTCTTATCATGATTAGCATCTCCATTCCTATTCCCACCCTTTCGATTGTTTCTATATTTCTTCTTATTCTGTTCGGGTTGTTGGTTACCCTTTTGGTTTCATGATTACATGGAAAGTACATCCGCCCTTTGAGTGGGATGAGATGAAGTTGTAGCTTGTCCTGATGCATGCTGGTTAATAGACAAATTATTCATTTGATTTGTCACACCAAGTCTGCAAGTTTAGAACTTGCAGAGCCAACAATGCCATCGACATGTGGCCCAGGTTTGAACTTAGGATTGAAATTGGATCATGGTTCATTTAGAATAATCTCATACAAAATTTGAGACTGAGCATAAATTAAGTCTAATTGTTGAGCTCGAAAGATAGCATGTTCCTCATTTTGCACTCTGGATGTGAAAACATCCTTCGCTATATAGGGAAATAACGACTTGAGGAACCACTCCAAAAAGAAAATATAGTGGGATGTGAGCCTTGATCAACCGCTTTCGTCCATGCCACTCTTGAATATGATCAGATATATGGGTGGCTTTATCCTACTTAAATGTCGACAAGAGTTCAGTACAGGCATCGTAATGCATGGGTAAATGAAAGTGATTGAGGAAGGTCATGGCTAAGTCATTAAAGGTTCGAAGTGTTCCCCCATGCAACTCTATATACCACTTCTTTGCAGGACCTGTGAGGGTGCATTGAAATAGTATTAAACAAACATAATCATGATTCAATGAATTCGAAGAGCACCATAGGTGGAAAGTCATGACATGGTCACCGGGGTCCTCACTAGTCTTACCTTCGAATTTTGGAATGTATGAAGGAATATTGAGAGGGACAACCTACCATGTCGGATCATAAGACATTGGATCATTAGTCAATCTCAATAATTCAAGAAAAATTAACGTCGCTAGGAAAGGGATCCTAGGGTGTGGCATTTGGTTCCACGCTCCGTGATAAGACTAGTTTACATTGGTCTGATTATTGTAAACACTGTGACCTTGGTCAGTGGGATAGTAACCTCCTCTTGTTTGACCCATAAAAGGGTGTATGGGAACATTGTAATTCGGGATACCTTGAAATTGGGGTGCTACAAATCCATAGTTGTAATACTGATAAGCAGGTTGAGTCCTGGACCCATAAGGTGGTGTATAAGGTGGTACATAAGGTGGTACATAACATGTTCACACATAAGGAGGCACATAGCCTTGTGAGACTATGGTGTAAGAAGATGCAGGAACAACATGGCTAACGGTAGAACTCTAGCCTGAAGGACCATGCGAGTTAGAGGGAGGATGTGTCGTCAAAAATGCATTTGAAGGAACAGGTGTCGAAGACGGTGGGATATGGGATGGGATATAACTTGTATTCCCAATATTCACATATATAGGGGTACTTCCATGAACGAGAATACTAGTAATAGGCCTAGATTGCGTGTGTGAGGATCCTCCCACTACATGAGTAGAAGGTGCAATATGACTACTACCAAACCTATCCGCTTGGAAAGGAATGACAGTGTCCCCAGGCATAGACTAATGTCAACACTAGATATGAAATTGGGTTTCGGACTTGTCTCAGGAATTCCTGGCATGCCATATCTAAATGGGCCAGTGCTAGAGGGTGTCGGATGAGTCTCACCACTCGGAATATGTGAAAAATCATCGGTGGTTTGAGTTTATATAGTCTGTAAATTGTGATAATACATTATGTGATGCCCCAACCTCATAGTGATCGGGTTCTTCTGGGGTCCCATATAAACTGTCAAGTATAGTCTATGCCCCAAGGGGTGGAGAAGGGGGATTCTCCAGGATCTCAGATGAATGACACATGGTGAGATCTGTGTGTCAATCAAAGTGAGTATTGGTCTACCTGGACTATCTGATTCTCTCTTGCAAAGGAGGAGGAGATGTAGAAGGCGGAACACTTGCTAAACGATGAGAACGACGTAGTGCCATGCCCAAATCCACTACGAATCAACAAAAAGAAAAATAATCAACCTAATTACATACCCTAAAGAAATCTAGCATACACAGACAACACTTCTAAAAAAATATATAGCCAAAATAAAAGCAAATTAAGGGGGGGATATGTGAGATCCTGAATGCAGTAGTTATGTCTCACCTAGGATAGGATTGAAACTCCCATACACTACAAGAAAAGGTGTGTAACCAATTATAGTGGCCCTCAGCTTCAACGCGTAAAGCGACTATGCTATCAGACCCCTACTTAGCCAAGACACTCACAGAATAACATCTGCAAGTACCCCCTACAATACCTAGGTAAGGAAACTAAGATCACCCCAATATAACCAATGCTTAGGTGGACAGTTAGAGGAGGGATCAATTGTATGGGAATGGTAGCAAAGCTTGAATCTTGAAAGCACCAAGCGGTACCTGAAAATCCCCCAGATACAAATATGATCATGGAAATATTTTCGACACTCACAGAAAGTGGCCAGGGGTTATCCCAACCACAATCATGCTCTCTGCCTCGTGCTTAACTCCTGTGTAAGAAGAGCGTCATGAGAACACTAAGTATACCAAGGATTACACTCTCTCACTTGGACAGACACCTACTTGTTTCGTTTAGTAGTCGTGGAGAATTAACTCACCATGAACTATTCCAAGACTCTAAATCCCAATCTTGTTGATGTACCCTAACAAAGAAAAATGTGTAATTCATTTTAATTTAAGTGTTGATTTTAATTGATGTGATTACTCAAAGGGAAATGACCATGCAACCAATGGTATTATGAATCAACAGTGAAATAAATGTGCATACCTAACAAACAATGCCAAGTAAAATCTTGTCTAAATGAGAAAATGGGGTATGCCACTACATGAGATGCATGTTTTTCCTTCAAATGATAATGTAAGATTTCATTCCTAAATGAAAACCTGACTATAACTTTAGTAAGAAAACCTAATGCAAGTATTATGCAAGTGCAAATATGCAACAATGCATAAATATACCAAAAAAATTATTTTTGTTTTTTTTCTAATAAATGAGATGTAAAAGCAATAAAGGTCTCTACAATTCTCAGTCCCTGCAACCACTTACAGAAAACAGCCAAGCAAGGGACCAAGATAAAAGAGACCTAATGCACTAATTCCAAAACAAAAAAGGAAAAAGATGACAAAAACAACATCTAATCAAACCAAATAGAAAAGGGTCTCTGGTCAGAAACAGAGGCAGTATACAGACACCAACAACATCTAGGAAGACTCACCAACATTCAAAACTCACCCATCACCTTCCAATCATCCAAGTAAAGATTAAAAAAAGGCATATGCGATTGTTCGCAGAAAAGCTTCGTACATATGTAGGAATTCAGGAGAAAACCACGTGTATACAAAACTATGAAGAAAAAAATCGCATACAGGAAGAAAAAGAGGGTAAAATGATAAGCCAAGACCAAATTTACTTCAACCAGACACTAAAGTGTAAACCCGCTCCTATAGCCAACACAGAAATTCAAAGAACAAAGAGTAATTCAAGCACATTGTGCACCCAATCCCCAAAGAAAAAAAACAAGGAACCTCTACAACAAAGTCACCAATTCTATTATGGAGAGAAACTTCCTATGGATTGGGGTGTACCACAATAGACTGAATGACACCAGAATCAATCATTTCCAATATACAAGAGTAATAAAGACATCTAACACTGAGGGATATGAATCGTACCTTATTCTGAATGTTTGATGTAGATCCTCGTTGAACTTTTCCAACACGCTTGCATTCACAAATCGCTCTCAAAAACAACAAACAAGACAAACATGCCATATATTCAAGTGTTATTCCTACTCTAGCATATATAATCAATCATGTATAGGAAAATAAATACATCCATGGATACAATATTCATATTTATGCACATGTATTGGATAGTAAATTGATATTTCTATTAATAAAAATAGAGATACAATAGTGACAACCTTTGTCGACACTTCTTTGAACGTGAGAACCCGAGTCCTCCACCTAGGCCTCCACTACTTCAATCCTCCATCTCTCAATGGAAAGATTACAAAGAAAAGGCAAGCTTGTGAACAACAGCATTGTGTGCTCCAAAGGGACAAAGGGATGAAGACTCAGACATAACAAGTGACAAAACAATGGACTATAGTTTCCTTGCTCTCTAATTTCTCCCCCTTCAATGTATCCAAGAGGCTCAATATATAGTACTCGAAACAGGCAATGGAGGGTTGATTTTGAGCCTTCTCAAGGCATATGGAAGGCCAAGATTTAAGATATTTGAGACTCTAGGAGGAAAACTCCAAATTTTTTTGGCTTTATGCACATTTCTTGATGTACGCTGGTTTTTGCTCAAAAGTTGCAAATACACGCGAGTATAGCTTTAAAAGTCACGTATACACATAAACAAGTGTTTTTTGGGGACTTTCTTGGAACATCAAAGTATAATATCGAAAAAGGGGGTCCAAAGAGTCTACAGAGGGATAGGGAAGGCCATAAATATTCGATCAACTAGGTGTGGTAAAATCAACTATAACAGCTGTAATGTAGAGGCCTCATTGCCATTTTACCTTTGTCATTGTCGTAGATATATATATCTCTTTCAGTTTATCCTGTGTAAACTATTACAAGACAAAGGGTCTGGCCTTGGAGCCTGTGCGATTTTTGTTAATGCTTTAAGCCCATGTAAGGCTATTTTGACTTACAACAGCCATCCTCTATGGTCTTATGACCGTGTGAGAAGTGGTTAACAAAACACATTTTTTTTTATTTAATACTTTCATTGTAATGTTTTTCTTTCTGTAAGGTGAATGTAACTTGTATAAGTTTTAATGATGGCCATCAATTCACTTAGAACCATCCTATACACAATATTAATGATTGGAGACTTTGTTATACCTCGTAGGATCTTTGACTGTTTTAGAAGATGAGATTCACTAGTTTGTAGGTAGTGGCGGCCATTTGACATGGGATTACAACCATACTATGTGTTTGGTTCTACAATAAAGTTAATGGTTTCATACATGCGAAACTATTTGTGTTTATTTTAGTTTTATGTGTTTAGATAAATATCATTATGGGACTCGATCCCATGATCTCCGTAAGTAATGAGATCTAGCGTATAAAAGAATCAAGGCTCTGCCTCTATATAATCTAGGACAACCATAAGGTGGACTTACAACCCTGTAATTACGATGTTGGTTATGATTAACATCGACCCTTAAGGTTAGAGATAGCTTGAAGTAAATTAAGATTTATCATATGTAAGTAATTACGATAGTATCATTCCTATAGGGATCTTATTTGATTCTAATACCTCAAATTGAGCCTTATGAGTTATATTACTTTTAATATTATTTTAATGAATTATGTCTATAATTATACTAAATCCCACCGATCTATATATTAATATATTAAAATATGATCCTATAAATTAGTGTAGGAGATTTGGATGAATACTATGTACATGGATTTCATTCGCTTACTTGGGAAAATGCAGATCTATACTATAGACATAAATCATAGATTCATTCGACACTTTAATTCCATAAATGCAGATTAAGGAAATATGTAGGAAAACAATACAAATAGGAAATATATAATCGAATATAGGATTATACTGTGCGGATTAGAAAATAGACGATTTCATTCCATTAGGTACAGGATACACGTACAACAATAGTAAACTAATTAAAAACAATTAGAATTTACATTAACCTACTTCAGATCTAGGATTTAACCATATTCTACAACATTTAAAAATATAAATTATAAACCTGGCACCAACGATGGGAAAACAAAAGTGGACAAGTTGTTCCTCCCAACTAACTCCCAAAGGAGGCAAGCTACTTACTCTAGAACCCCCGAGTATGTTTGTTGAACCATAAAAGAAAAATATTTCAATGTGTCAGCTATTGTATTTCATAGATGTTAATCCTCGTCCAATTCTAGCCTCCTGCTGCTCATGCACATAGTAATATATGGTATTTTCCTAGGACTTGGTCATTTATGAGCCTCCTGGTCTTTAGCACTCAACTAGGAGTTGTGACCTGATTTTTGGGAATGATGTTTCCTGCATCTTGATTTCTCATTGAGTGGTTTCTGTCACTTTTATTTTTCCTCTTGTGAGTCTATTTGTGCCAGAAATTGTTCTCAAACTACTAAAGAACAAGCCAACACAATCTCAATAAATAAAATTAAGTAAAACAAGTTTTTAGGGTTTTGGTTGTACAGTTTGAAGACGAGAGGGAAAACATTCATAAGAAAAAAGAAAACACTAAATCATGAGCATTTGAATGACTGAGATGCATAACATATAAACCATAATCCAAAGAGAATAAACATAGTACTGAGTTTCACCCATAGTTAGCAAGCATTTGAAGCATAAAAACATTAAACAAGAAATGAATATACCAGCTGAGTAATTAACACAAATTAGAAATGAAACCAGTCAATAATCTAAACGGCATATAGTGCATATATTTCATAGTTTAGTCATCAAAAACACATAAGAATCTTTACACTTAGCTCATAAACAAAGCCTGATAGCCTCCCCTTGTCAGCAAAAATCAAACTGTTTAGTTCTTTTTCCAACTTACATTTATCTTGTTCCTTCAAAAGCAGTTGCATAACTGAACCCTAACTACTTTTTAAGTTATGTATCGAATTGTTCAAAATAAACTTTATCATTATACAAAAATGAAATTACTTTTCAAACTAACTAATAACTGCTCTTCTCAAGGTACTTTTACAAATGTTTTGCTGCTTTAGCTAGAAAAGCAATTCCCTCTAATGCTTGAGCTTTCCTTCTAGATTTCAGGTGGTTTGCTTCCAAGCCTGTAACTTTCTTTGTTAACTCCTCATTCTGCTGAGTTGGCTCCTAGATAGTCTTCCTTAGTTCTGTAAACTGATTTTCTGTCTGTCTTTTTCTTTTAAGAACTTCTTTAGAAACTACAATCAATTCCTGGTAGTGACTGTTCCCTTTTGGTATCCATGGTATTTTTCAGCTTCTTGTATATTTCTTCATCCTCCTTCATAAGCTCTGTGAAGGTCACAGGAATCTCTGGTTGTTCTTTAGCTTCAATACTGCACTGAACTTATTCTTCAATTATCTCTCTTTTCTCCATACAAAAATTCTTTATATCATTTTGTTGTTGTTCTTGAATCATTTTATTTTGAACCTCCATGAAGATGTCTGAGATCTTAGCATCAGTGAATATTGGATTTTCTTTCGAAACTATTGATTTTTTACCCTTTATAACTTCTTTGTTGTCATCTTCACTATCTCCCAATTTCTCCTGAGATGATGAATCTTCTATTACTGTAACCTTTTTCTCATCCAATTTGGGATTTAATAGCTTCTTCATGTTTAACCTAAGCTTGTTCTTCGGCCTTGTCTTGGGTCGCCAGACTGGTCCAACTTCTCCTGACATTTTCAGAACCTTTCCTTGATGAGTTACTGAAACAAATTCAACAACCTTCACAATTTTCTTTCATGATATTGTCTCCTCTTCAAAATGAGTGTGTATTTCTTGCTTAGAACAAACCCTAGCTTCATTAGTAGTAGGAGCCCTAGCCTCATTAGATAAGTATTTGTCATCCTCTTCAGAAAGTATTGTAATAGAGCTCTGCTTTTGCTCCTTAACATCTTCTTCTACAGCTTGATTTGATTCTACAGGTAAAACCTCTTCCACTGGCTCAACTTCCTTTATCTCTAACTTTGAAACTCTTCCTTCCGAAAAATTAACTCACTGTCCAAGTTCAATGGTTTCATTTTTCTGATTCGAAGCTTCTCTTGGCTTATCAGCTTCTTCATCTTTGACTATGACCTTATTTTTGAGTTTCTTGATCAAAATTTGTCCCTTATCTAACTGTCTCTTCTAAGACTGATCCTCCTCAGTTTTGAAACCTGACCAACATAAGAAGTGTTCCCATGTCTTCTCTATTTTCTGCAATACAGTACTTATGATCAGTTTTATGAGCCCATGGTGAAAAAATGATTGTTTTGTATGATCCTGATGTTCTTTCACCCTACTTGACCTCTTTTGTAAACTTTTCAGAAAGAAGAAAGGAAGGTTCATTTTGGATTCATGATTGAGATGTTGAAGGAATCTAAAATGATACTTAAACACAAAGGTAAATCTCCCCTCACAGATGACATAACTTTGTAATATTTTGATAGGATCAATCCACTCAGGTTTAAACTTTTGAATAGGAACGCCCTTCCCCCAGTCTGCTACTACAATTGGAAGTAGATATCTCTGAGCATCAAAAGTGAAGGGCACATTTTTGAACCAGAATTCTCCCTCATCCAAAATTTCGGTTGCTTCTGCTAGTAACTCCTTGGTTAGTTTGAACTTCAAAGTGTCAAAAGACACTACATCCTTGTCTAAACATTGAGTGAACTTGTAAGAAACCTCTAAATGATAACCTTCAATCTTTTCAAAGAACACTAACCCTCTTGCTTCTGCAAGCAATTTTGCACAATCTGGAAAGTTTTTGACTCAGCTTAAGTCTGAGGGTTCTTCCCTATTAGTCTTACCACTCTTTTTCATTTTGAAATATTGTCAAACATCTTCTATCAATAAAACACAGCCTGAATGTCTTCAAATTTTGATAAATTGACAGACAATACCGTATAAGGGAACCCAAAAGACCCTAATCTGAATTCTCTCGTTTAACTGATAAATACTTTCAACCCATTAACTAAGAATTCATCATTTAGCATGAATTAGGTTTAAAAACTAATACTTTGTCATCAATTCTATTATCATTCGTTTGTTTAGAAAAACGCCAAATTTATGCACCTTGGTAATGGTTCGCAGACTACCTGTTAAAATGACTAATCCAACTGCTAGAATCTTGTTCTCTCAACTGTGAGATGTCGAATTGTATGCTCCAATATTCTCTGACCGCTTTTACCACTCCAGCCAACTGCTCATGAAAGCCCTAATTTTTGCTCTGTTTCAAAATTTCGGATTACCAAGTACTGATTTTTCACAACAACCTTCACTTTCTCTATGTGCACTTCAAGGAAAAACGTAATTCAACACACCTTTGTCACATTATGGTTTGCTATCATTATTTTATCACCTCTGCAAGAAACCGCCACGATTCGCCTTCATGATGATATTCACACCTGTCACAATGATTAATCTATACAAGAGACACGTATCAAATCCATCACACAGTATGATTGACATCTTATGTGTGAGAATCCTGAAGAAAACTAAACTAGAAATGATGATTTTTATCTTGCGTGACTTTCTTGTAGCACCTGTGTGCATTTGTTTGTAGCTTGCACTACAAGAAAGTCTAAGTTACTGATTTGCAAAAATTAAGCTAATGATAAAGGTTTAAACTTGGTTTAGGAGTCCTAATTAAAATTTTATGTTATTTTTTTGAATTTTTAATCCATATAAGCCTTCTATAAGCCCTATAATTATGAAATCAAACCAAAACTAGTAAAAAATAAAACTAAGAAATCAAATAACATGAAAGCTAAAGGGAAAAAATTCAAACTATCCCAATCAACAAAATTTTCTAGGAGTAAAGAGTAAAACCAAACTTCAAAACATAAATAAAAGTATTAAAAGATGGAAAACAAAAACATGACCTAACATCTGGGTCCTGCTACAGGATGAAGTCCTCCCTGTGAGGCTTCAAGAACCTGTGGACCAATGCCTTTTATGCTGCTACCTGCTAGTCTGCAAAATTTCCATTGGGTTATGGAGTCCTTATTATGTTATTCACACCAGTATATATAATGAAAGTCCGGTATCCATCTCAAAAACTGTAAAAATGCTTGAGGAATCGTCCATTAACTGGATTAGACAATTCCTCACCCTCCAAATTCTATAGTACAAAAGTATTGTTTTCTAGAAACTTCGATACTATGAAAGGACCAAAACAAAGGTTATCAAACTTGCCATGCTTTCCTTTCTGCTCCTTCCTAGCATCCCATCTCAAAACCATGTCTCCCACTGAAAAAGTGTTATCTTTGATCTTCCTATCAAATCTTTCTTTGACCTTTAACCTGTACAGCTGAGCCTTTTATTCCATTGTTTCTCGTTTCTGTTGTAACTCTATCAATGCATAAATTATTCTTTGCATATCATTAGGTTCTTCCTGACAATCTTGAAAAAAATTCATCACTGGGATACCTAACTGAACAGGAAAAACTGCATCAGTACCATATACTAAATGGAAAGGAGAAGTTCCAATTGCTTTTTTTACTGTTATTATGTTTGCCCATAATGCATATTTTAACATAGAATCCCATGATCGTTTATTCTGCTTCAATAACTTCTTGATACTCTGAATAATATTCTTATTAGATGACTCAGCTAACCCATTCCCCTGAGGATAATAAGGAGTTGAGTGTTTCAACATAATACCATTCTTTTCACAAAATGCTACCATAGCCTTTGACTTAAAAGATTTAGCATTGTGAGTCAATAATTTTTGTGGACATCCAAATCTACTAAGAATATTTTTTTCAATAAAATATATGATCACCTTATCTGTGGCATTCATTTTTGGAATAGCTTCTACCCACTTAGTAAAGAAATATGTAGCAGTCAAAATCCACTTATGCTTCCCTGAAGAAGATGGATTTATCTCTCCTATGAAATACAAACCCCATTGTTGAAAATGGGCATTAACTGCAATTGATTTTAAAGGTAATGATAGCAACTTTTGTTTACCAGCAAATTTCTGACAAGGGATACATGCTCTTACCTGCTGATATACATCTGAAAATAAAGAGGGCCAATAGTATCCTGCTCTTAGAATTTTATATGATGTTGCCTTCCAATACTTATGTCCTCCACAAGCACCTTCATGGGATTCAGAGATTACTCCTTCAATTTTTGGTTTATATCTAAACATTTGAGAAAAATACCTCCTGGATCTTTCCAAAACAGCTGTTGTTCTATCAAACAATACTTAGTAGTTTTCAATTTCAAAGACCTAGTAGCTTTCTTGTCTAAATGTTCTGGACATTTCAAGTACAAAATAAAATGCACAATATTTGCATACCATGTGGATTCTACATAATGATCCATAATCTTTTCTTTCTCCTGCTCTGCTTGAATTTCTTCCTGTGGTGATTGTTCTGCCATGAGATGCAGACCTAAATCTTGGCAATTTGAATCAGTTAGAAATTTATCTAAACCTTGTCGTTTTACTAGTTTTGTAGGTCTGATTTCCACCTCATATTCCATGATTTTGGCAATCCACTTCCCTCTTTTTCCCTCACTGTCAGGCCGAGTCAAAACATCATTTATGGCAGGATTAGGCACATAAGCAATAACCTTGGAATGCAAAACATAAATTCTGAAAAATTTCAAAGCTTTTACCAATGAGTAAACCTGCTTCTCTAAAATGATGTATTTTAACTCTGAATCTCTAAGAGTTTTGTTGAAAAATGCAATGGGCTGTTCAAGACCATCCTTATTCTTCTGTAATAAAACAACAGCCAATGTATCTTCAGACGCAAAAGAAAAAGTTAGAAATTCCTATGTAAAATATGGGCTTACTAATACTGGAGCTTCCGTAAGAGCCATCTTAATCTTTTCAAATGAATTTTTTGCTTCTGTAGTCCATTTGACCTCCTAATATTTCTTCAACATGGTTGTAATCTGTTTGATAGTCTCAGCAAAATTTGGTATAAACCAACGCAGAAAATTGATTTTACCAATGAAAGATTGTACATCCTTCTTGCTCCTTGGTAAACTTATTTTCAGTATTGATTTCACCCTTTTCGGATCAATCCTTATGCCATCTACTAAAACTAAATGACCCAATAATTTACCTTCTTGAACAGCAAAATGTGATTTCTTTGGATTAAGAAATAAACCATATTTTCTGCATTTCAGAAAAGCTTGTTTTAAGTGTTTTAGATGCTCATCATCTGATTGTGAAAAGATTGTAATATCATCTAAGTAAATCACTACAAACTTATCTCTTTCCCCCACAAAGGCTATGTCCATAGCTCTTTGAAAAGTTTCTCCAGCATTCATTAATCCAAAGGGCATTTTATCATACATGAAAGTTCCCCAGGAAGTAGTAAAAGATATTTCTTCTTTATCATCAGGATGCATGGCAAATTGATTATATCCTAAAAAACCATCAACCATAGAAATTCTTTGTGCACCAACTACCTTCTGCAATATTTGTTCTATTTTTGGCAAAGGGTAATTATCCTTCAATGAACACCTATTCATATTTCTAAAATCAACACACAGTCTGATTTCACCATTCTTTTTCCTAACAGGAACTAAATTGGAAACCTAAGAAGAATACCTGAGGGGAACAATGATCTTAGCATCTAATAACTTTTTCACCTCCTTTTCAATAACATGAATAAATGCTGGATTTGTCCTCCTTAATTTCTGTCTGAAAGGTTTAACATTCAGTTTCAAAGGCGCTTTATGTTGGATAATTCCAGTATCATATGTTTTCAAATCTTCATATGACCAAGAAAAAACATCAACATACTCTTTTAACAACTTAATGTACCTATTCATCTGTTCTGCTATGAGTGATTTTGAAATATTCACCATTCTAGGTTGTTCAGGGGTGCCAATGTTACAGTCTACTACGTTTTCTTCTGAAGACTGTACAACAAGTTTTAAAGGTGTATCATATTTTTAAAATATTCTCTCTAATGGCACCAAACCTTTAGGAATGAAATTACTTTTAAGTTCAATAATATTGTGATCAACAATCTCATTTTCTGCAATATCTTCAAAATCTTCAACCTCATCATCTTGTTCTTGATGAATTAGGGAAATGGAAAACTCACCTGTCAGCTTTAAAAACCTTTTTATTTCAATGTCATCTTCAAACAATTTCCACTGCTTTACATTATCAGGCACAGAAGGTCTATACCTAACCTCAATAGGATACTTTAGCTGTGTTGTTTTGGGAATCCTGAAATGTGTGGCTGCTAGGGCAAGGGAATCGGTCGTTTGATTATGGTCCCTAGGAAAATAAGGGATGTTTAAAGCCACAAAATAATTGTCTATCATATCCCATACCTCATTACGGTACACTTTCAAGAGATCTTGTCTTACTTGATAGTTGTTCCTTACTTGCTGAACAACCAACTCGAAGTCGCCATATACAGAAATATGCTGAATACCTAGATCTTTTGTAGCTTTCAAACCCAACAACAAATCTTCATATTCGGCAGTATTATTGGTGGTAATAAATTCCAATTTATACATTAACCTTACTGCTTCACCACCAGGAGATATTAGAAGAACCCCTGCACCAGCACTTCTTTGCATGATGATCCATCAAAATACATTTGCCAAAGTTTATCTTCTTGTTCCCTAATGTGTTTGACTAGCTTTTCTTTTTCAACCTGTAATAAACGAGCAGTATTATCATCATCACTAAAATGCAACATACAAGTACCCAAATCCTTGTCAATGGCATACAAAGGATGATTTGTAGGGTTCTTGTCATCCGTCACAATATAGGAAAATTCTAACTCTCTGTATAACCTTCTGTTTTCTCCTCCGAATACAGGAATGGTGGTATATGTTAAATCCATTTGTAGGGTCCCACCAACCTTCTTGGCCCAACATCTGGAGAGAAGCAATACAAACTTGGGTGTAATATCTGCCACTACCACATCCATAATCACACTCTTCATTGGTAACTGAGCTAAATTGACCACCATATCTTTTATCACACCCAAACATTTTACAGCTCATGAATCAAAAGCATACAAATCATCATAAGGTTTTGTTATAATCAAACCTAGAGCCTCCATGACAGTTTTTGGCATTAAGTTATGTGATGCTCCTGAATCCAAAATACAATTATGTATCATCTGTTCATGAATAGTTATTGTGATATAAAAAGGAGGTGATGCACCTGCCTCATTTTCAGTTTTTTCTGCCAGAGATGATCCAATAAAGATTTTAGGGCTTTCTTCTTGTAGATTCACTGTGTCATAGGGAGGTTGACTACTTGCTGAACCAATCATTTTCAGAACTGAATTTTTGTAAGAAGGATTCTTCATTAACTCAGTGAAAGCCATAGGGATCTTGACTTTACCTAATTCATTTTCAAGACTGAAATTCTGCATACTTTTATTTACCTCTTCAACCTCAACAGTCTTCTTTTGTTTATCCTAATTTTGTTTTTTCTCTAACACTGGATCGGACTACTGTTTACGAGGCAAGACTATCTTTTTCTTTGGATTTTGAACTACTTGCTTTGGTCCTGACCTCAAATTCAAAGTCTTCTTTGGCTTAGTCTGGTATGTATTAGCAGTTATAGCAGTCACTTCAAGATTCAAATAATTTTCTGTTTTTGAACATATCAACATCATAATATTCTGAGTTTAAAAAATCTTCTTCAGTCACAAAACCTTCAATTAACCGCTCTCCAAAATAATTCATATCCTGGTCTGTATCCTCAAAGAACACTTACTCTTCAATTTCTTCTTCATCAACTACATTATTTTGAAGTGGTGGTGGCACTTTTTGATCCTCGGTTTCTCTCCTTTCTCACTGTATATCATTATTTATTCTCTCTCTGGGAATGAAGCGAGGCACAAACTGTCTTCTGAATTGGTTTGGATTATTAGGGTTTCTATCACCCTCTTGAACAAGTTTGTTTGAATTCTTCTCTAATTCCAATTTGTTTAATTTTGCTCTCAAGATCTTAACTAGCTTGGCCATTTCATCAATTTTTCCTTCTGCAAAGTGGGATGTTGAAACCCCTGGAGTTGCTTCTTTCTTACCCTTCCTGTCATATATCTTTTGAGCTGTATTTCCCTTCAATCTATTAGAAGCTAATATATTGGACTCCACTTCTAGTGCTGCATCCTACATGTTCAGTAAAGTAATGGGTCTTCTTTCTCTTAAAAGTAGGGAAAATTCATGATCAAAAGCATTGGCATATGTGAGTTTTGCAAATGTTTCTGAAGGTTTTATTTCTGCTGGAATTCTGCATACATTTTATTGAATCTCTTCGAAAAATCAGCTATGATATCATCCTTCTTTCTCCTAAGGGCTCCAAACTCAGTGATGTAATATGTGTGATCCTTGGTATCACCCCATTGTCTCATGAAAAGGTCCTGAAGCTTTTCTTTGATAGTGATAGAATTTGCAGGTAACTCCGTGAACCATTTTCTGACTTCTCCGTCAAGACTCTGTACAAGCATCCTCATCCACACATCCTTGGCCTCAATATTCTGATTATCAACATAGTTGAGAAAGGCATGCCAATGCTCCCCAGCTGTGGTCTCACCTTGTCCATTAAACCTAGGTAGGTATTTTTGGTAATCACCTCCAGGAAGTGCATTCAAAGGTTGAGGCAAAACTAAACGTGCATACCTAGCTGCAACCATTCGGTCCATCATGTCTAATGGCTGATTTTGGGCTACCATCTTTAAGTTATCTAGTTTAGGTGATGGAAAGACTTGACTAGAACTTGGCTGAAATGGAGTTTTACCAACTTTGAAATGAAATAAAGGAATTTTTCCAGGGGTTATTGTCTTTTCTTTCTTGAAAGATTGAGGATTAGTGAAAACTTGAAAATTACTAATAGGGATTATAGGCTTCAACCAGGATGAATCTTGTTCTTCTCCCTTCAAAACAGAAAAAGGTGATGAAATATCTAACTGATCATGCTTACATAGGGCTGGTGATGATTGAGACCTTCTGATTTTCCTAGTTGTTTTCAATATATGTTCTGGGTCTGAAACACCTAGCTATAAAGGTGAACTAGGTCTACTCCTTGTCCCAACTCCCTTAGTAGCCACTGTGAAATACTGGTGAAAAGTAGTCTTTAAGATTTGTTGGTTTAAGTTCACCTCTCAAAACCACTGAAATGATTAGTATCCCACAAAAAATAGGTTTTCAACTTCGTCCCCGGCAACGGCGCCAAAGATGTTTATGCTAGAAATTGTTCTGAGACTACTAAAGAACAAGCCAACACAATCTCAATAAATAAAATTAAGTAAAACATGTTTTTAGGGTTTTGGTTGTACAGTTTGAAGACAAGAGGGAAAACATTCATAAGACCAAAGAAAACACTAAATCATGAGCATTTGAATGACTCAGATGCATAGCATATAAACCATAATCCAAATAGAATAAACACAGTACTGAGTTTCACCCATAGTTAGCAAGCATTTCAAGCATAAAAACATTAAACAGGAAATGAATATACCAGCTGAGTAATTAACACAAATTAGAAATGAAGCCAGTCAATAATCTAAAGGGAATATAGTGCATATATTTCATAGTTCAGTCATCAAAAAAACATAAGAGTCTTTACACTTAGCTCATAAACAAAGCCTGATAGCCTCCCCTTGTCAGCAAAAATCGAACCCTTGGTTCTTTTTCCAGCTTACATTTATCCCGTTCCTTCAAAATCAGTTGCATAACTGAACCCTAACTACTTTTTAAGTTATCTACCGAATTGTTCAAAATAAACTTTATGATTATACAAAAATGAAATTACTTTTCAAACTAACTAATAACTGCTCTTGTCAAAGTACTTTTACAAATCTTTTGTTGCTTCAACTAGAAGAGCAATTCCCTCTAATGCTTGAGATTTCCTTCTAGCTTTCACGTGGTCTGCTTCCAAGTCTGCAACTTTCTTTGTTAACTCCTCATTCTGTTGAGTCAGCGCCTGGATAGTCTGCCTTAGTTCTGTAAACTGATATTCTTTCTGTCTTTTTCTTTTAAGAGATTCTTTAGAAACTGCAATCAATTCCTAGTAGTGACTGTTCACTTCTTCCAAGTCTTCTCTAAGTCTCTTATTTGCAGTAACTAATCCATCATTAGTTTCATGCATAAATTCAATTTGATGCTTGTATTGTCTAATGCTCCTTCGCAGGTTTTCCTTTTCAGAATCAATACATTTACTTTCTGATATTGATTGCATCCCTTTTGGTATCCATGGTATTTCCATCTTCTTGAATATTTCTTCATCCTCCTTCATAAGCTTTGTGAAGGTCACAGGAATCTCTGGCTGTTCTTTAGCTTCAATATTGCACTGAACTTCTTCTTCAATTATCTCTCTTTTTTCCATACAAGAATTCTTTATATCATTTTGCTGCTGTTCTTGAATCATTTTTTTTCGAACCTCCATGAAGATGTCTAAGATCTTAGCATCACTGAAGATTGGATTTTCTTTCGAAACTATTGATTTTTTACCCTTTATGACTTCTTTGTTGTCATCTTCACTATCTCCCATTTTCTCCTGAGATGATAAATCTTCTATTACTGTAACCATTTTCTCAGCCAATTTGGGATTTAATAGATTCTTCATGTTTAACCTAAGCTTGTTCTTCGGCCTTGTCTTGGGTCTCCAGACTGCTCCAACTTCTCCTGACATTTTCAGAACCTTTCCTTGATGTGTTATTGAAGCAAATTCAACAACCTTCACTCTTTTATTTCCTGACACTGTCTCCTCTTCAAAATGAGTGTGTATTTCTTACTTAGAACAAACCCTAGCTTCATTAGTAGTAGGAGCTCTAGCCTCATCAGATAAGTATTTTTCATCCTCTTCAGAAAGTACTATAATAGGACTCTGCTTCTGCTCCTTAACATCTTCTTGTATAGCTTGATTTGATTCTCCAGGTAAAACCTCTTCCATTGGATCAACTTCCTTTATCTCTAACTTTGAAACTCTTCCTTCCTCAAAATTAACTCGCTGTCCAAGTTCAATGTTTTCATTTTTCTGATTCGAAGCTTCTCCTGGTTTATCAGCTTCTTCATCTTTGACTATGACCTTCTTCTTGAGTTTCTTGATCAAAATTTGACCCTTATCTAACTATCTCTTCTGAGACTGATTCTCCTTCTCAGTTTTGAAACATAACCAAAATATTAAGTGTTCCCATATATTCTCTCTTTTCTACAATACAGTACTTATGATCAGTTTTATGAGCCCATGGTGAAAAACTGATTGTTTTGTATGATCCTAATGTTCTTTCACTCTACTTGACATCTTCTGTAAACTTTTCAAAAAGAAGAAAGGAAGGTTCATTTTGGATTCATGACTGAGATGTTGAAGGAATCTAAAATGATACTTAAACACAATGGCAAATCTCCCCTCACATGTGACATAGCTTTGTAAGATTTTGATAGGCTCAATCCACTCAGGTTTAAACTTTTGAATACGAACACCCTTTCCCCAGTCTGCTACTACACCTGGAAGTAGATATCTCTGAGCATCAAAAGTGAAGGGCACCTTTTTGAACTAGAATTCTCCCTCATCCAGAATTCCTGGTTCTTCTACTAGTAACTCCTTGGTTAGTTTGAACTTCAAAGTGTCAAAAGACACTACATGCTTGTCTAAACATTGAGCGAACTTGTAAGAAACCTCTGAATGATAACCTTCAATCTTTTCAAAGAACACTAACCATCCTGCTTATCCAAACAATTTTGCACAATCTGGAAATTTTTTGAACCAACTTAAGTCTGAGGGTTCTGCCCTATTAGTCTTACCACTCTTTTTCATTTTGAAATATTGTCAAACAACTTCTATCAATAAAACACAGCCTGACTATCTTCAAATTTTGATAAATTGACAGACAATACTGTATAGGGGAACCCAAAAGACCCTAATCTGAATTCTCTTGTTTAGCTGATAAATACTTAAAACCCATTGACTAAGAATTCATCATTTAGCATGAATTAGGTTTAAAAACTAATACTCTATCATCAATTCTATTATCAGTCATCTTTTTAGAAAAACCCCAAATTTATGCACCTTGGTAATGGTTCGCAGACTACCTGTTAAAACGACTAATCCAACTGTTGGAATCTTGTTCTCTCGACTGTCAAGTGTCGAATTGCATGCTCCAATATTCTCTGTCCGCTTTGGCCACTCCAGACAACCGCTCCTGAAATCCCTTATTTTCTCTCTGTTTCAAAATTCCAATTACCAAGTGTTGATTTTTCGCCACGACCTTCGCTTGCTCTATGTGCACTTCAGGAAAAAAACGTAATTCAACACACCTTTGTCTCATTATGGCCTGCTATCATTATTGTATCACCTCTACAATAAACCACCACGATTCGCCGTCATGATGATATTCACACCTGTCACAGTGATTAATATACAAGAGACACGTATCAAATCCATCACACAGTATGATTGACATCTTATGTGTGAGAATCCCGAAGAAAACTAAACCAGAAATGATGATTTTTAGCTTGCACGACTTTCTTGTAGCGCCTTTGTGCATTTGTTTGTAGTTTGCGCTACAAGAAAGTCTAGGTTAATGATTTGCAAAAATTAAGCTAATGATAAAGGTTTAAACTTGGTTTAGGAGTCCTAATTAAACTTTTATGTTATTTTTTAGACTTTTTAATCCATATAAGCCTTCTATAAGCGCTCTGATTATGAAATCAAACCAAAACTAGTAGAAAATAAAACTAAGAAATCAAATAACATGAAAGCCAAAGGGAAAAAATTCAAACTATCCCAATTAACAAAATTTTCTAGAAGTAAATAGTAAAACCAAACTTCAAAGCATAAACAAAAGTATTAAAAGATGGAAAACAAAAACATGGCCTAATCAACAAAAACTCTTCAACAATTATATCCACTTTTGTCCCCCTTCAACATATTTCATTAAAAAAAAATGTTTTTATTACAAATTGTTTTATTCTTGACTTTCCTATCAAAAATAAAAAAATAAAAAATAAAAAATTTAAAGTATTTTTCCAGCATACTTAATAATTATTATTAATTCAGGGGGTATTACAGAAATATCTCCTTGGAATTACGGCAACCCAGTCTAATGATAGAATTTTTATATGCCAATCCAAGTATGTATATGATATTTTGAAAAGGTTCATAATGGTGAATTGCATGGATACAATAATACCAATAGCTATAAGAACAAAACTCGACAAGAAAGATCAATGTACATTAGTGTATTCAACTATGTCTAAGAGATTGGTAAGTAGTATCATGTATCTTATTGAAACTAGGCTCGTTTTAATGTCTATAGTAGGTTTGATTTTTAGGTTTGTGGATTCTCCTAAGAGAACTCCTTGGTAGGATGGAAAAATAATTTTATAGTATGTTGAAGGGGCTCTTGATTATGGGATCATATATTCAACATATTTAAATTAGATGCTGACTATGATTTTGTTAGGAATGTTGATGACATAAAGAGCACATCTCGTTATGTTTTCAGCATTGGTTACGATGCAATGGCATGGGATTCAAGAAAGCAACCCATAGTGACACTTTCTTTTGTAAAATCATAGTATGTTGCATAATTTTAAACTACATGTCACACTATATGGATGAGAAGAGTTCTTACGAGCTATTGCAAGATCAAATGGATTGACATAGATCTTTTGTGATTATAGGTATGCCTTTGCATTTTCAAAGAACCACATGTTCAATAAAAGAAGTAAGCACATTGACTCTCCATTCCAATTTATTAGGGAATTGATTAACAATGGAGAAATATGTATAGAATTATATAGGTCACATGATTAGCTGGAAGAAGTGTTTACAAAAACCCATGGTAAAAGAGGGTAGGTTCAAAAAATTAAGGGAGGTGTGTATGTTTCAATTGGTTGTAATTTAAATTTCAACCTATCCCCTAATGGAGCAGAATAGTCAAGTCAACTTAATGGCGCTATTTGCATGTATCATCTTCTTCAATTTGACTTTAATGATGCGGCTAAGTTTGGCACTCTAATGGTGAGTTTGTGGGATATTTGAGGAAGATCGTTATGGCTTTTAACTCAGAACCAGCTGCATGCACCTACTAAGTTCAATTCCACTATCCTAAGTCACATCAAAAATATGTAAAGTATCAAGTTAGTGGTTTGGTCTGAAATCCCAAAAGACTAAGATCTGAAAGTCTGATGCGATGACAAGTGACAATAACCACGTGGTTCTTAGGATATTATATCATAGGTGTTATCAAAGATGCTCGATAGGAGTAGTGACAAAGAATTCCTATAGGAAACTTCGACGGGATGACAAGCACCAATAGCTGAGTAGACATTGATGTGTTATATGAGAGGTGCTTGAGAGGAGTTTCAGCCAAGAATGTGGATATGAAAGTCTAAGAGGATGACAAGTGGAAGCAACCAAGTGGACAACTGTGTGTTATATTAGAGTTGCTCTGGAGGAGTCCCAATAGAGAACATCGATAGGGAAGTTCGATGAGGAGTCCCAATAGAGAACAAGTGGAAACAATGAATGAGCGTTACCTTGGAGTTGTTAGAGAGGAGTCCTAACAGAGAATGACAATAAGGAAGTTCAACGAGACGACAAGTGGCAATAGTTGAGTGGACATAAGTGTGTTATATTAGAGATTGTTCCTAGAGTTTTCGTAGGAAAAATCCAATAACATTTCAAAGGTTTGCTTAAAAAATGATTTAGTCGCTTGTTTTGTTTCAATGAGTAGATTAAATCCTGTTTTTTTTTCTCTCTTTCTATATTTGTTTTACTTGATTCAGTCCTATGTATCAACTCATCACAACACGAAAATATACCCTAACCACAAGGATTTAAAGTACTTCAAAACATCACTTGGCTTTAAAGTACTTCAAAACATCACTTTATTAAAGTAGCAAATTATAAGCTAGTGGCGAGAATATACCCTAACAACACTACTCTCTAAAATCTCGAAGAACTTCAGTAGCAAATGTGGATATTTCAATCAAACATGTTAAAGCTTAGTAATCGATGTGGATGGAACGGAGTAAGGTCCTTTCAAGGCTTGCAATTGCCAAGTCTCTTGTAATATAAAACTTTGTTGAAGTGGATTAATTATATTTGTTTTTTAGTTTTCTTCATAATCTATTGTCTATAATATATATAAAGGTTATAATACTTTATGGATAATCTTTATATATATATAAAAGAATTAATTTTAGAAAATCAAAAGTATGTTTCTGTTTTAGTTCAAAAAGAAATTAATATAACCAAGATAAAAACAAACCTTCATTGTGAAATAGGTCTTTGGAAAATTCTTACACCATGCGTGGAAAGGATCTGCCATCTATGTGAGAATAGAAACATTGAAGATGAAAATCACTTCTCTCACTTTCATAATCTTTGTTACAATACTGACCTTCCTAGCCTTTTAACATGTCAAAATTATAGTGAGCTCAGGCCTCTTCTCTCCAAGCTCTTGGAACATAGAAATATAATTTTAAACCAAACTAATTAATTCATTTCTTTAGGTCCAATAAACCAAAGTTTGGTCTCAATAGATGTTAACCATCATCATCATCATATAAAGTAATCTTATTAAAAACATTGATGTTGAATGTTTTCAAATTTAGATTTTCATATATATCATTTTAATTAACCAAATTAACTATTTTGTTTTCTTTAATAAAAATTTAAAAATTAACTATTTAATTTATTTAACATCAATTCAAAGAAAAGAACACTCTATAAGCAATTTATATAAGTAATCTATATAGCTCTATAGGGAAGATAGAACTTATCTTATTATTAGTTCATGGAATCTATTCCTCATTACTCATTCTTAGGAAATCCTAACAAATGGAATCTTGGAATCTATGAGGAACAATAGTAACTGGTATCTATAACTTGGTATACAAGTAAGATACTATTTACTAATTACTAATAACTCCTTACTTGGAAGATATTTAAGTTTCTCTATTACACATCATAACATTAGTTCAGCTAAAGGCAATGGCATTGCTCAGGTATAGTTCTTCTTAACTTCATAAAAATTGCATAACCACTATCAAATTTAAATGCAATCTTGGCTTAGAAAACTTTACAAAATTGTAAATGTACTACTGTTCTCATGGTATTACTGAATTAGGTTCATTAACATTAGAATTACCTTCGTTAATCAATAAATCTGCACTAACAGAACTTTACAAACAAAGCATTTCGACTTTCAAATAAATGGGCTCTGGCACACTCTTTACCCGAAATTCTATGAGCACAGTCCTACTTTGTTACATATCCGGGCTCGGGTGCATTTAGCAAGGCCTTACATATCCGGGCTCGGGTGCATTTAGCAAGGCCTTTCAATCAGCAAGCCAGTTTATGAACAATGGAAGCCTCCTTCATCTCATTAAAGGCTTCTCTCAGACACTTTGACAGCATCGTCGAATCCACGTACGTATTTTCAACATTTACTCGCACAACAACAGTGCCCATATAGCTCAGAATATAGAAAACTGTCAACTGCAGGGACAGAGAGATTCCATATTTATATACTCGAACAACCTAATTAGGTTTCCCCGCTTATCGTGAATATAATTAGGTTTCATCCAAAAAGAGGAAGCAAAATAATAAGGGAGTGACCTAAACTCGAGACCATTTGCATTTTTGTTTGACTGAATTTGGCCAGAAAATTTTTGCTGAAATTACTATTTTAGTTGCTAAAATTGTAATTTTAGTTGTAAAAATAGATTTAATTCCTTAGAAAACACTTCAATTATGCAATTTTAACAATTTAAAACTGCAATTTCAACAATTCCGTCAAGATTTTAGTAAAAAGTCAAAATTAACCTAAAAAAATACAAATGGACTAGAGTTTAGCTCATTCCAATAAAATAAGGGATTGATAAAATTAATGTATACTCACTGGAAGTTCCCGTCCAGTAGATACAAAGAAGGAACAGGTTTTTATTGGATTTCCTTCAATGGCAACCTTCTCCATCGGGCCAACCATATTTGATATCCCCACTGTTGCGCTGGTCATAGTACTACGTGCATATCTAGAAAGTTCCTGTACCAATGGCGCTTATCATCGAATGAATGAGATTATTAAGAAACCTTAGTAATAATAATTGTTCGACTAAACATTCACTTTGATCATATATTAAACCTTCATACCTGTGGTCTTTTTAACCTAGCTACAAATCTCACAAGTCTGCGTCCGATAAAAGATGAAGTCATTTTTTGCCTATCTAATGCACGTCTTGCCTTTTTCACAAACTCCAGAGGATTCTCCACCTTTCCGATTGAAAATGGTATCCGCACAGGCAAATAAAAAACGTGATTTCCCCACGCCGCCTTTGATTTTAGTTTTAACATGTCGTCTAAGTTCTGCACATAGATTTAATTACTGCTTCAAACAATATTGTCAAGGTGTAAACACTTCGTTAATGGCTTGTTAATGCAGAAAAACGTGTAAAAACTACATAGGGATATTCGTTTGTTAATGCAGAAGAACCTGTATTCCAGGGGATAATCTCGTGTTCATCGCACATAATGCTGTGAATCTTAAATTCTTCAGTTGTTTTGTAATAGCAGCCTCCTGTGGCAGCTCAAATCTTTTTTCATACGCATCTTCCAAACTAATTTTTTTCCCAACTGCACCGCTTCCAAACAGCAATCAGTCAAGTGAAATTTTATTAAGGTGAAGGCGAGAAATACTGAACTGGAATCTAAACTAATGACTAACAGGAATGTTGTGTTTAAGAGTACAATTAGCCAGGGACAGACATCCTTATTTTCTTTCAAATCGGTGGACTAGACTATCATGGTCCTAATAGAAATGAAGTCAAAAATAGAAAAATGAACCACTGGTTTGGCTTGGGTGGGCTTGCATACCAGCTAACAAGTGAATCTGCAAGTAGCGTTGCGTGCCGTATAAAATTATTCCTGTCAGCACATCGTTCACAGTCTGTAAAGCAAGTCAAGACTCAGTAATTAACTGCACAAGACGTAGTTGATGAGATAAATGCATACTTTCTACACTATTGGAGAATCCTATTGAACCGACCATTTGCACCGATCGGACGACCGCGCTCGTCGGACGTGACCGCTCATGCGACCACGGTCGTCCTATCGGTGCAAATGGTCGGTTCGGAAGTGAACTCCTATAATAATAGTTGCTTCCAGAGACACTCTACAGTAATTAACTACACTAGTGGTAGTTGAGTATACATTCTTTGAAATAAATGCATACTTTCTAAAATATAATAATAATTAAAACTGATGACAAATAGAATGAAAGCTTGTTTTTCTTTACGGAAGCACCAAGGACTAATGGATCTCTTTCCCTGTTTTCAGGCTCTAATTCTTCATGCTGTTTTTTGTGATATACTTTGTAACATTTGATTAGTATTGACATGTACTAATTTGTTTTTGAGACTATAATATTTAATTGTCATAAGAGATAAACTTTTATTTGCATTTAATAACATTTTCATGTGCTTTGTAGTAACCATAGTCAAATCATTTTTCATCTTATGAGCTCTTACAATGTATTTAATCTCATTCTTGAAGAAATGATACATATTATGCTTCCCTAAGAAGATGGACATAATAATAATTGTTTAGAAGAGTGGCTTTACATTACAACCCAGTATGAGGGAGATGTGGGTTAAAACAAAAATACAATATGGGAGAGATGTTGTAATGTTCCTATTTAACAAAATAATAAAAAAAAAAAATTTGAATTATCCCCAAAAATATGTTGACCTTACACATGGTTTTAAAACCATGTGCAAGGCCTCCTAAACAACCCATGGTTTTAGGAGGTCCTTGCACATGGCTTTAAAACCATAAAAATAAATATTATATGTGTGCTATAATAATAATAATAATAATAATAATAATAATATATGTCTACCTTAAATAAAAAAAATGTCTCTTTTTGTTTGAATCAAAACAATGGCTATATATAGTACACACCAAGACTGATAGCTCCTTGAGTACAATACCTAAGAATAGGTTTGCACCCTGAGAGATTTGATCCCTCTTGAGCCTTCTATGGGGCTTGATAGAGCTTGGGATTTGGATCTAACCTCGTAATAAAGTATTTTTAAGGTCACCACAGAGAGACGTCAATTTGGTGTATGAGACCTTTTTGTTTGTGAGACAAGAGACCCCTGCCCATTAATTTAACTACTAAAGTTGGTGTAGATACACTACCCCTCTTGATTTAAACCTATAACCTCTTAAAAAACACTTTATAAAATAAATACACCACAATTATATAAAGTACATACTCACCCCTCCTCCACGGTCCTTGATTTGTTTGATTTCTTCCAACTGAAGCGTAACAGAAGAAAGCTCAGCAGTGATGCGCTGATCACACGACGCTCCTGGAATAGGCCGGAGCTTGGTATCATCAATCCATCCGCACGATCTTAGCAAGGAACTTATAACATCCACCACTATATACCATCCTACAAGCATGGGATAACATGGTCTCACTGGATAAATTTTAGCCTTAAAGGATGACCAACGCTCTGAGCTTGTGGTGGGAGTAGAATATTTAATAATAGGCTTGGCATTGGCAGACGTAGGAAAAGTCGGTGGCAAATGGGGTTTGTCGACTCTGGTAACAACAGAAAAGAACCACGACATCAAAGAGATGCCATCTCCGAGTGAATGGTGGAACCTCAGAACCATAGAGGCTCCCGTCTTGCCCGCTTTATGATTCAAGACGTGGAACTCCCACAGAGGACTTGAAAGATCAACAGGCTTGAGGGACAATTCATAGATATAGGTATCCACAGCAGCTGGATCGACATCGTCGATCATTATAATGTGGTCATCAAGTTTCACTTTTGTTTTCTGCCATCGTAATACTCCCCCATCATCCTCCTCCTGCAAATGCAATACAATATACATCAATATTATTGCAACATATGAATTAAACGTCCAAGAATCGACGGTAACAAGATTTTATGAACTGCTACGTATAAAACGTGAATTGAAATTAAAGACCATAGATCACAGCCATACCATTATACAAGAGAAAAGTGGGTTTCTTGTCAAGCTTGCATCGGCGAAAGCATAGAGCTGTGTAATGATCATTGGTTGTTCCAATTCGAGAACGGCATGTATGCACAGAGACAAGATAGAGCTTCTGAGAGACTGGCTTTTGGGGCTAACTGGCTGCCCGGAGTAATCAGTCTTACCAGCTTCCATATTCCACTGATCATCTTCTTGTTGGCACCGCCGATTACTAAAACATTGCAACATCTTGAAAATCATGATATGTATTACGAATTCAGCTCAGTACTAGATGAAAACTTTAATAGAGGCTGCGCCGATTAACGATACACCGAAGTTGCAACATCTTGAAGCCAATGATATGTATTATGAATTCAGCTGACATATACTATCTGTATACTATGTGTGTGTCGAGTTATGAATTCACCTGACATATACTATCTGCATACTATGTGTGCGTGTCGTGGTTTTATATGGGGTCGTCTCTTTCCGGACATATACTCATAATGCAAGACTCTTGGCAAGTTTCTAGTGGCACTCATCAATTGAAGCCCGTGATATGTATTATGAATTCAGCTGACATATACTATGTGTGTGTCATGGTTTTATATGGCGTCGTCTATTTCCCGACATATACTCAGAATGCAAGACTCTTGGCAGGTTTCTAGCGGCGCTCATCAATGCAAGACTCTTGGCAAGTTGCAGATTGTGTACAGACCAGTGATAAACGCCTAGCAGACTAGCAGTGAATTTATTGATGCATAGATCTACCAAACGGTCAAATATCTTAGCAACAGCACAGTAGAAGTGTGTTTAAAGAATTCAAATATTTTTAATGGAAGATCAGTTTTTTTGGGGAAAATTTGTTAAATAGTGTTTCTAAAATCTGAACTACGCGAAAAAGGATTCACCATACTCTACAACCTAAGTTACCTAGAATCAAACTTAACAACTATTTTCCAAAACTCCTGTCAAATTTTCTGAAAATGTTAATAGAGGAATGGATGAATTAGCACTAAATGTATTGCTGCATTAAATGCATTGTTTCTTGTTGATATTATATATATATAGTTTTTAAGTATGTATAGTGTTTATATTTAGGTTAAAATTTAAAAAAAAAATCTTATAATTACATATATTTTATGGAAATTACATAATTTAAGTGTTATAGGGATATTAGATGGTGCTGAATTCATTCATTATTCGTTTGAAAATTTCACAATCACAATCATGACAGGAAGATTTTTTTTATAAGATTTACCAGCAATACAATAAAGGTATTAAAACGATACAAAGTACCATATTGGAACGATATAAAGACTCCGTAGGCCTCTGACAACATATTATAACGCTGTCACCTCATTTTGTAATATACAGAATTTTTATTAATAATTTGTCCTATTGAATTGAGGTTGACTGACTTCGAAACACGATTGCAACAATCCCAACGAGCGTAAGCTTGTATCTTTCTGTAATAAAATAAAAGCCTTGTCATGGATCCTGGAAAATAAAAGCTTAAACGGAAACGCAAATTCCAAAAAACACAGATGGCATATAAATTACAATAATGGAATTTCTCTTGAATTCAGATCTGTATTCCTAATTTTTAATATAGTGTTTCAGAGAGTGACGACTTCCTTGAAATCTTACTAAGTTCCAGCAACTCTTGTATAATGATCTTTCTGAAAAAGTATTTCTAAGCCTAAATATGAAATCTTGGGATCCAACTTTTCATCCAACAAGATATTTTGCTTGCTTTAATATCCCGATCAATAATCCACACTTGAGAATCCTGGTGAAGATAGAGAAGCCCACGAGCTACTCCCTTTACAATGTTATAACGCTTCGGTTGTGTTTGTTTGGATATGCATGGATTCAGATCTACTAATGAATTTTGTTAGTATGGGTAATGTTTTTTAATATACATATAACATAACAAAATGGGACTAACTCACCGAAAAGGATTTTATCAAGGCTCTTATTTGGTAAGTACTCATAAACAAGCAACCTCTCTGATATTTCTGCGCAACAACTTTAGGTTAACAAGATTTTGATTGCTCACAAAAGAGTCTAGTGAAGATTTGTAATGGTAAGTACTCATAAACAAGCAACCTCTCTGATATTTCTGCGCAACAACTTACTTAAGAATTTGGAGAGGAGGAAGTGCAGAGCCAAAGGCTCGCACATACACAGGAATGGTACTCAACCAATTCAATTATTGATGAAGAAATAGTTACAATATATAGATGACAAACATCATAACAAACCAGATCATAGATCCAATAAAAGTGGATCTCAAACCAAACCATGCTAAATATAGAAAGTACACATCAACTCAATCCCTGTCAATTTGCCTATCATTTCTACATTATTCCAAAATACCCCTTAATGTAGAAATGGATTTTATATCTAACATAACAGAACATGCGTGCTAGTCTCAGTCTCAGCTAGGCTTACAAATTAACAATTTCATCTTGGCCTTTCTTGATGTTAGATAGTGATGCAGATGTAGCTTCTTCCTTGATTTGCTACTCCATATATGTTTCATCTTGACTCTGCTTCATAGCCCTTTTTACTTTGTTCTTCGACATTTTGGAATTTGACTTCTGATTGTGGTTCTTTGTCCTCAAAGCTTGTGCATATTCCTGAGAACATTTGTCTTTAATGTTTACAAATGCTTCCAACTCCACATAAATGTGTTGCTCCCATTTCTGGATGCAGTCATCAATGTCCTGCTCAATGGACTCTTGCAACTTTAGTTCATAGTAAAACTTGATTTCTTCTGTGCTCCACTTCATAAAAATTTCTTCAACTTCAGAATCTTCATCTTCAATATCCATTGACTCAAATTTTGTATCTGTAATGTAATCTTCTTCTTCATCAAACTTATCTGGCACTTCACCTAAGTGCTCAACATCACATTGTTCCTTAGTAAACCATGCACACTCAAAAACATTCATTAGAATATCAAAACAATTTTTGCTATTTTCATTTTTCTCTTCTAAGAGAGCTTTCTGATTTTTCTCCTCTTCACCTTCCTTCTCTGCAACAATAAAGTTGTCTTCCACTTGATTTGTGCATGTAAGTGGATCATTCTTCTCACCAACCAACAACTCATCAGTAAAATGTTTCTCGTGCATCAAGTTTGACCACTCTTCATGAGATAAATTGTCTTTATCAAATCTGACTTCATATGTCTCTCCTTCAAAGAGACCTTCCTCCACAAGGTTTTCATTCTCATTATCAAAATAAGCTACATACACACTTTCATCATCAATCATTGCGATTTCAATGCAATCATTTCGAGTCTTTATTTCAGTTATAAGACTGACAATACACTCACTATTTTCAACAGCAGTGATGTTATTAATTTTGGCTTCAGCTATCTTGCTCCCCCTCACACTGAACTTCATCTCTAGAATATCCCAAAACATTTTTGCCTTCTCTATTTCACCAAATTCATATAACACATCAGACAATATGTCATTATCCAATGCTGAGCTAACAAGATATAATGTTATTTTATCTTTTCTCTTTTGAGCGGGATCTTCATAACCATTTTGAACAAATTTCCATAAATCTACTGAACCAAGTAAACCTTCCATTTTCATTGCCCAAATTTCAAAATCTTTACCTGAAAAAGATGGTAGAACTACCAATAACCTTTTCAATATTTCATCTATTTCTTCATTTTCATCAATGTGCTCCAGATCTGCAATCTGATCCTGGTCTCCATCAGGTATGTGTTCCTCGGCTACAATCTGAATCTTTCTTCCCATCTGTTTGAGTTCCCTTCTGAAATGTTTAATTCTACTTTTCTAGCCCATGACAGCTTCCTTGATTGCACTCACGAACAAATTATTTGCGAGCTCCTTATACAGCTCATGCCACTCTACCAGCGAGATTCTCCTTTTTACACGACGTCCACAATGTATTCAACAAGTGGATGTATGCAGCAATTTCTACAAATTCTTCTGAAGCAGCTGTAATGCACGATCCAACAGTGCTCTTTCTCACAGCGGCACCTGTGGCTCTATAGCCTTCAGTACTCCGTGGGAAATATAGTTCCATGGTAAGAAAACAGTGGCAACGTTCTCCTCTATGCAGCATGAAAACTTTGAATATCTTCTAATAGATGGACGACCTCGACTTCCACCGGAGGTCACAGAGCTTCTGCATCTCACTCCAATTTCCTTTACGGCCACTTCAATTCACTCTGGCACCTCTCCAAACATTATTTTATTGATCAACAAGCATTGGTCTCACACAGCGACGATCTACGTACCCTTTGAAGCTGCCATCACAGTCTTCTTCGCTTTAAGATTGCAACAGAACCCGTCTAGTGCAGCGCTTCTACTTCAGATGCGACATATGGACATCAATCTCGTTTCAATGCAAATGCAGAAGAATTTAATCCCAGGAACTGCAAATGCAAAGTTTTCGATTCAGAGAACTATTCTGCCAAAAAAAATAACAAAGAGAGAACCTTCATACAGCCACAACGATCACACTGGATCAGCGACTCTTTTCAGGCAGGAGGTCAGGCTTTCACAACATCTAATTCTCCAATGATGTGCACACTGAATCGGTGGCTGCAGCACCCTTCACACTGTCTCCTCCACGCTGGCTCCTTCACACGCAGAACCAATCTTCACGCCTTTCACACAATAGTTCTGCCTGTAACCGATGGCTCGCTCAGCAGGCCACTAAGGGCTCTCACAATCAGAAGGCCAATAAGGCTCTCAATAGGCCACCAACAGGGCTCTCACACAGCAGGATGCCAATCTAGCTATCTCATAACAACAGGTTCAGCAACAGGTTCAGATCAGCTATGATTGGGCAACAATCCAAGAAAGCAGCAATCTGATAAACTCTCATTGTCTCTCAACAGCGGATGGATACAGCGATCCCTTCTTCACACCACAACAGAGCCTCAAAGGGGCTTCACTCTGCATCAGGAGGATACAACTCAACTCCAGGCCACCAAGCGCTTCTCAACCGTCCACACAGGGCTTCTCAACAGGATGCCAATCAAGCACTCTCACAACAGCAGGCCACAAAGGGATCTTCACAACAACAATTTAATAACGTGAAATTGGTTGCAGATCTACTGCAGTCGGTTCTCTTTCAATCAACGCAGACTCCTCCGGCGATTGGTTCACTTCAGGTTCACAGGAGCAGCACTTTCAATCAATGCAGGCTCCTCTAGCGATTGCGTCTAATTTAGCGTCCAGGCAGGTTCCTCTACTCTTTCCATGCAGGTTCAGCGTCTAATTCCTCCAACGATGAATTGGCAGCGTCTTCTCACACCTCACGCCTTCTCCTTGACGTCTCAGTGACCTGCTCTTCTAGGTAACGCACAGCAGGTTTACAGCACAAATCTCAGTCCTAATTAACAGCAACAAGGAAGATTCCACTCTTTCTCTCGCCCACCAACCAATAGCTTGACCCCTCAGGATCCTGGGCACTCCCGCTAGGGATTTAAACCTAGATCTGCTCTGATACCAACTTAAGAATTTAGAGAGGACGAAGTGCAGAGCCAAAGGCTCGCACATACACAGGAATGGTACTCAACCAATTCAATTATTGATGAAGAAATAGTTACAATATATAGATGACAAACATCATAACAAACGAGATCATAGATCCAATAAAAGTGGATCTCAAACCAAACCATGCTAAATATAGAAAGTACACATCAACTCAATCCCTATCAATCTGCCTATCATTTCTACATTATTCCAACAAACTTTAGGTTAACAAGATTTTGATTGCTCACAAAAGAGTCTAGTGAAGATTTTGTAATGTATCAAAGCTTCATTTTTTTTCTTTAAGATTTTATAAACTAGTAGAAGCGTTCAAACACTGTGTTACCTTGTATACAGAAATCCTCCTTCTCTTAACCCCTTTTAAAAAGAATAGAAAACCTAATTACATGTTTGTGGAAAACCTAAACATGTAATATTAACTGTATATTAGCTAGATGCCCAAGTTACACTATTACATCACTACACATTAGCTAGACTCCTAGATGCCAAATACACTTGGACTAACTCTTAATTGATTAGATTTGGAGTTAAGCTAATAGTTGTAGAATCATTCTATTTAAGCTAATAGTTGTATCTAATAGTTAAGCTAATAGTTATCTAATACAACTGTGATTAGAGTTTAAGTTAAGCTAATAGTTCTAGAATCATTGGAGTTAAGCTAATAGTTGTATCTAATAATGGATGGAGTTAAGTTGGTGGTTGTATCTAATAATAGAATAGTTGAAATTATTAATTATGCTTTTATTTCCTATTTTTTTTAAATTATTAATTATTAATTAACCACAACCATAGAATCAATATGGACAGTACACTTGTCGCATTATCGTTTAATCTTGGACGATGCCCATAGAACCAATCTCGACAATACACTTGGCTCATTCTAGTCGGTAGATGAAAAAGCATAGATAGTAGTCCACCCCAAATTTCTAACATATATACGCCTATCGGCGTAATAAACTAATTCCCTCTAGAGGTCAGGGATGATTTTAGGGGCGAATTATAGCCCATTGGCGAATTTTAAAGGGTGCCCGAAAAAAGATGGGCGAATTTTTAATATTAAAATGGTTTTTTTTAATTTAATAAAATAGCCCATATTTTATTTTATATATAATTCCCTTTGACTGAATAGCCCGCGCGACTAACCTCTGAAAATTTATAAAACCTAATTTCGCCACGCCGTGGATGGGAAAATCGTGACATTCGCCCCCGATTTCTTCCGTAATGGAGGTGAAATCACCAAAAATTTACAGTTTTGGAGGATAAATGAAGATGATTCGCCCAAATTTATGGTGGATAGGTTAAAAATTTGGTATTTCGCCCCTATTTATGGATTTTTGGGTAAATTTGTTTTAGTTCGTCTCTGATTTGCAGGCGCTGGATGTTCATGCATTGGGTATGGAGCAGCACAAGATTTGCGTCTGCTATCATTAGAAATGTATGCAAGAACAGAGATACGGGTAGTTGGTTGTAGTTAAGAGTGAAGAGTGAAGGAACTGAGCTCTGTTCCGTTTTGTAATCTTACTTCTCTAATATCAGATATGCTCCAGCGAGCTTTGGCGTCTCATTGGTTATTGCAGTTAATAGCTAGCTCCTGCAGCGTATTCCCAAAGGAGGAAGGCCCCCCTGCTTTGGGAATATATCCACATTTCTTTATTATTATTTTTATACTCTTTCCTATTCCTTTTCTCAGCATTATGTGTGTTCCTTTTCATTTTGCTTA
>LPNX010881779.1:3356-124413 GCA_001517045.1 Pseudotsuga menziesii | reverse complement strand
TATATATATATAACCAAAATTACTCTTTAAACAAAAAAAAAGATAATGCCCATAGTATAAAAGAGAAAACTCGTAGTTATTAATAGTTATTAATTATTTTAAGAAGAAAGTAAATAATATTTACCACTATTTACATTGGAATTAATTAATTAATGTTTAAATTGTGTTAAGGTTAACTTTGACTCCTGAATGAGCAAGGTTGTAAGTGGTTTTGGGCACATGGTTTTGGTAACCAATAAATCTAGTGTTGCTATAATAATTGCATATTTATTTTCTTTGGCATATTTTTATTCATATTAAATTGAATTACTAAGTATGAAATTAAAAGGTATTTATTTATAGTGTTTTAATAATTAAAATTTGGTTTTTTAAATTAATTTTCAAAACTAACTCGTATTTGTATTACACATAGATCGAATATTCGACAAATTCGAATTTGTCCGAAATTTCCATACACAAAAGGCCAATACAACCGAATTATGCTACTATGTTTTAAACAATTCAGAAAATTTCTTTTCTACCAAGAAATTAAAACTCAAAAAATTTCAGACATGAAAATTAACACTCTTGTTTTTGACCAATGGTCCAGGATAAAACCCCCAAGGGAAAACCTGTTTTCTGTGAGAGTTTTATTATTTTCAGACAAATTTTACAAATTTAGAATACCAGTACTTATCTCTTTTCTTCCTCGAAAATCGTGCCAGAATCTCTTTGACAAAACTGTACGGTCTGCTAAAAATTCAGCCCTCAAAATTCGTGCGACGTGTGAACCCATACGGAACTATACGGTCTGACAATAATAAATAGCCTCGAAAATTGTGCCCAGTACGGTCTCTGACAACAGCAATTAATGCTGTACGGATTATGATAGCAGCATTAAATGCTGTACGGTTTCTCCTCGAAAACATTGCCAATCGTACGATCGGGTACTGTACGGTATTTCTCAATTTCTATGCCAATCATTGCTCCAGCCTTCCTCGAATTCTGTGCCAACTCTGTTTGGAAACCCAAAATTTATTAGGAAATGTGCCCACTTGAAATTCTGAAAATTTCTCTTTTGATTCAAATTCTCTTCCAACCCTCAATCTCTCTGTTTCTCTTCCTCTCTCCAAAAATCTCTTTTGGAAATGATCACTATGAATGAACTTTTTCCTTGCCCTAGTCCTTTTTGTTCATGGTAACTTCCTTATCAATCTAATGTTCAAGATTAGATTAGATGCAGGGTTCACATTAAATCATAACTAAATGACAGTTAGTGCACCTCATGTCATTTAATAAAGTAGAGCAACCCCTTTCTATTTAATCACTCACTTAACTTTATTTAATTGTGAACTTAGGAAAATATCATTACTTATCCTTTTTAATAAAGTCACTTTAAAATTATAAAGTGCTTCCCACTTTATTAAATGCACAAGACTAGGAGTCACAACATTTAAGCGTGCTTGTCCACCCCAAGGAAAGTCTAGGTGGACAAACACTTCCTAGGTAACTTTTCAACACTCCCTCTTACCGAGGAAAGTGTTTTTCACCACTCCCAACTTATCTCTGAAGTAGACATGCTTCCCTCTACCCAAAGCCTTCGTGAGAATGTCAACCACCTGCTCATCTGTCGAAACATACTGCAACCTAACAACCCCTCTCTGAACATAGTCTCTGATGAAATGATATCTGATCTCTATGTGCTTTGACCTGTCATGAAATATTGGATTCTCAGAGAGATTGATGCAACTCTGATTATCGCACTGTATGACTGTAGGACTAAGCTCCATATCAAATAAATCCACCATCAGCTTGCAAAGCCAAAAAGCCTCACAACTGGCCCGACTGGATGCCATGTACTCGGCCTCAGCAGAGCTCAATGCCACAGACTTTTGCTTCTCGTTGAACCACGACACAACTGCCGAACCAAGTTGAAGCAACAATCAGAAGTGCTCTTTCGGTCCGAAACACTACCTGCCCAATCTGAATCTGTATAGCCAACCAATCCCACTCCACTAGATCTCCTATAATCCAATCCAAAATCAGCTGTACCTGCAAGATATCTCAAAATGTGTTTTGCAGCGGTCCAATGCACTCTCCTGGGCTCCACCATGAACTGACTGAGTGTGTTCAATGCAAAACTCATATCTGGTCTAGTGTTGACCAAATACATCAACGAACGAATCAACTAACGATACAAAGTAGGATCCACCAACTTTCCCTCAGAAGCATGAAGCTTCTTCCAGTTGGTGATCATGGGTGTAGACATGGGTCTGCAGTCCTCCATCTGAAATCTCTTCAGAACATTTGCAACATATTTTCCTTGCCCCAGGAAAGCATGTCCATCCTCCTGCCATACATCATACAACAATAAGTGCAACACCATTAACAATAAGTCATCAACATACAACAAAAGAATAAGTGGAACACCACCAACCACAATGTAGTATAGGTTGGGATCTGCTTCACTCTTCTGAAACCCAATCGAAAGCAAGTAGGAATCCGATCCTGGAATACCAAACTTGAGGGGCTTGCTTCAGACCATACAAGGTCTTTTTCAGCCTGCAAACATGAGAATCTCTCTCACATACCTCAAAGCCCTGCGGCTGCTCCAGATATACCTCCTCCTATAGAAAACTGTTAAGAAAAGCGGTTTTCACATCCATCTGATGGATCTTCCAACCCATTTCAGCCACGACGGAGATCACTGCCCCGATCGAAGAAATTCTGGCCACTAATGCAAATGTCTCATCATAGTCAAGTCCCTCGACCTGTGAGAATCCACGTGCAACAAAACGAGCTTTGAACTTCTCATTACTGCCATCCGCAGCATGCTTTGTCTTGTAAAGCCACTTGGAAGTCACAACTGACTTCCCCTCCGGTCTCAGAACCACTTCCCACACCCCATTCTTCATGATGGAGTTGTACTCCTCCATCATTGAAATTTGCCACCCCCTCGCCAAAAAAAAAAAAGATGCTGCAAATAACAAAACAATCCTAGATTTTGTATAAATGGTAATATATCTCTTTAAAATTTGTCAAGAAGAGGGAACATTCATAAGCACCCTAAACCTATAAAAAATCTACCAAAAAAAAGAGCAAATGGTTACACAATGATATACATACCTACAAATTGGGAAACCATGGATGGGAATCATTCTCCAATCCACAATAACTCGGTGATGGTTGATGGAAACATAATGAATCTACTCCTTGGCTCCAAAAAAAATGATAGCAAGCTCCTTTGGTCTCCAAACCCCTCAACTAGCAAGCAAAATGACCAAAAACTGTCAAAAAATGGGTTATATCACAGACTATCCTTGGCCTAGGCAATTTTTCCCATCGACTCACAATGTTTTCCCTAAAAATCAACAAAAAATGTGATATTTTAAAAAATCGTGTTATTTGTAAAAATCACGATTTTTGATAGGTGATATATCGTTTTTTCCTTGGAAATCGCTATATATCGCAGGCATTGTGATATGTTGCCAATGTCTTCCACACAAGGAGAAAGTGTCCACCAATTGACCTCCAAGGGGACCCTTGTTCACATGTGAACCAAAGACGACCTCAAAGCAAGATAAGACTCAAATGAGGGCTCTTCCTCCCAAAGTATTCAAACAAACTTTATAAAAAAGCAAAAGACCCAACGACCCTTACCAAGGTCCAAATGCAAATAAGACACTTTGCCACAAGGGATCAACCTTCTAGATAAACTCAGGAACAATGTTATCGGAACTAGACCGAAACCGACAAAACCGGTCGGTCTGACCGGTTTACAGGGTTGGCCGGCCCAGTTAGTAAAAAAATTTCCTCAGACCGGATTTTTTTCCAAACCGGGTACGGAACCGACCAGTCTGTACTTCTGCCCTATGGCCGCGGACTAGGGACTCACGGAACTCAATTTAAAAAAAAAAACACAATATAAAACCTAACCTATGCTTCTAACCTAACCCTAAGCCTATCCTAGCACTATTTAAAGACCCCCCCCACCCCCTACATTAGTCACATTATTCATTGCTAATAGTTTGGCAATCTTGAGAGCACGGTTTGCTCGGCAGTTTTGGAGTCTTTTTCAGCTGAGTGTTTTTGGTGGTTTCTAAGAACTTGTTGGGCATATTCAAGTGTGTTTTGCAGGGATGATTTGGAGGAGATTAGAAGCATTTTTTTTGCAGCAGATTTGGAGCTATTACGTGGACTATTTTGGAGGTTATTGAAGGCTTTTGTGCAGAATTTGTAGACTGTTATCACAGATCAACTTGTTTTTTTTCTCTTGGCAGCGACAATTCCTCTCAAGCTTTCCTTCATTTCTTCTTCTTTCTTAAAGGTATGTCAAGTCAAGACTTTTCTCTTAAATTTTGTTTTTCTTAGTTAATAAGTTATTAATAAATTATAGGGTTTTATTTCCAGCTTTTGTTTGCCATGGCTCCAAAAGAGAGGAAGGATTCGACATGGGTTCATTGCCAATTGGATGATGGTGGGAAAAAAATATGCAATTATTGTGGGAAGAAAATAGCTGGGGGAGCTATCCATAGGTTAAAACAACACTTAGCTGATGCTAGAGGCAATGTTGAACCTTGTAGGAAAGTCTCTGATGATCTTAGAGCAGAGATGCTAAGTAGTATTGAAGCCTACCAAGAAGAAAAAGCCAAGACAAAGAAGATTAAAGAAGACATAGGGAGAAGTTCAATGCCATTTGAGGATGAGAGTGACTATGATCCTGAGGGTGGTGATCATGAAACCCCTCAAGGTCATTTGACTAGTTTTGAAGAATCCTCCAGTTTTCCTGTTAGGGGAAGAGGTCGACGTAGAGCATCCAATTTGAACCCGAAGAGGCCATGTAGTACCCCGACCAACAGTAGAGGGCTTGACTCTTTCTTTGTGCCCCGCACTACCCTTGGTGCTCAGCCCACCATTGATGCTAAATGGAAGAAGATGGAGAAGGAGGCTGCTTGGGAATGCATAGCTAGATGGTGGTATGTTGCAGACATACCCTTCAATGCAACTAATTCTTCTTATTATCAACCTATGATAGATGCTATAGCTTCATGTGGTCCAGGCTTCAAAGGCCATAGTTTTCATTATATCAGAGGACCCCTTTTACGAAATGAAGTTCAAAGAATAGATGAATATCTGAAGGAGTTCAAGCAGTCCTGGAGTAGAACAGGGTGCACAATAATGTCTGATGGATGGACTGATGGAAAATCCTGCACTATTATCAATTTCCTGATTGCTTGCCCAAAAGGAATCATGTTTCTTAAATCTGTGGATGCCTCTGATCAGGTGAAGGATGCACAATTATTATTTCATCTTTTGGATGAAGTAGTTATGGAGGTGGGGCTAGAGAATTTTGTATAGATCATCACTGACAATGCCTCAAACTATGTTGCAGCGGGAAGGATGTTAGAGGAAAAACACCCCACCATTTGGTGGACACCATGTGCAGCCCATTGTTTGGACCTCATGCTGGAGGATATTGGAAAAATTGAGTGGGTGAAGAAGTGTGTGGAGTAGGAAAAATCAATAACCAGGTACATCTACAACCACTCATGGGTTTTGAGTCTTATGAGGAAGAACACTGGGGGTAAAGAGCTTGTTAGATCAGCCATTACATGATTTGCCACAAACTTTCTTTCGTTACAATCCCTTGTTGATCAAAAGGCCAATTTGCGGAAGATGTTTTCATGCAATGAGTGGAATGAATGTCAATGGAGTCAAAAGGCTGAAGGGAAAGATATTGTTGACAAAGTGTTTGAAAAAACATTTTGGAAAAAGGTAGAAGAGAGTTTTATTCAGTGAGCCTCTTGTGAGAGTGTTGTGGATGGTAGATGGTGATAAACCTGCTATGGGTTTTATTTATGAGGCCATGGATCAGGCCAAAGAAGCAATAAAGAAAGCATATGGTGATAAAAGGCAGAAGTATTTTCCTATTTGGGATATCATTGATGACATATGGAACAAACAACTCCATCATCCTATTCAAAGTTGTAAGTTACAATTTCAAATTCATTGATGAATATTTTTTGTCTTTTGAACTTTGAATGAACTTTTGAAGGTGCCACTATACAAAAGACTTTGAAGCCAATGATGATGGGGAGGTAAAATACGGATTGTATAGATGCATTGAGCGCATGGTTCCTGATGCCAGGTAACAAGATGAGATACACAGTAAGATACTGCAATTCAATGAGAGCATGGCCATACGAGGCAGATCCAAGGATCCATCGGGTAAGAATTTTCAAAGTTTTCAAATTATATTAATCCATTGTAAAGAATGAGTTAAATTTCCAAAGCCATTTGCTGAAACTTGTTGCATTCAACTCTTATTGCAGGCTATTGGTGGGGGCAGTTTGGTGGGACCTGCACTAATTTGAAAACTTTTGCAGTTCGAATATTGAGCCAGAGATGCAGTGCTTCTGGATGTGAACGCAATTGGAGTGTATTTGAGCGTATACACACCAAGAAACGAAACCGTTTGGAACACAAACGGTTGAATGATATGGTCTATGTCCAGTACAATCTTAGGCTGAGGCGTAACCAGTTGTTGAACAAGACACCACCATCAGGCAACATAACCTTGGATGACTTTGATCCATCATCAAAGTGGGTTGTGGAGACTCAAGCACCAGTATTTGATAATGAAGACCTTTCTTTGTTGGATTTGGACCCACCTCCAGAGGTTCCACCTTCAGGGCCAAGGGAATCAAGTGGGGCTCAGAATCCCACTCCTGAAGAGGATGAAGAGGAAGAGGATGATGAGGAGTAGTAGACTACTAGACACTAGATTCTAGTAGTAGTAGCTAGTAGAGTAGTGCCATATGATCACTTTATTGTTATTCATTAGTACTATGGTTTATTTTTGGATCGTAGGGGCCATTTAGAGCCTCTTTGTTGATGTACTTTGGTTCAGAACCTCAGAGATGTATTGCACTAGGTGCTATTTTTTATATTTGCACCCATATTTGCTTTATATATGAGAAACTTTGCATATTTGTGTATTAATGGTTTGGATTCATATGTATGCACATGAATATATATGTTTTTTACAAAATATGAATATTTTATGTATTTTTTAGTCAGCCGGTTTTTTACCCGGTTTTTTGCCGGTTCTGGTCCGGTTCACATTTTGGGCTTCACCGGTTCGATGACCGGTCCGGTTCCAATAACATTGCTCAGGAGTGATGAAAGCAAGTTTCTTTTCATTGCTGTGGCTCCTTATGGTCTGATCTTTCAGGGGGGACGTCTTCCAAGGAAACAAGAGCTGGATGTTGCCCTAAATTGGTCTACAATGCTGCTACAGGTCTGCTCAAGGCTCCAAATGATGACCTTTCAGGGTTTTTTAACTGCTGTTTCAAATTTTTTGGCACAATTTCCACTTCAGAAGATAATATCAGATCTTTATACTGTTGTTCTAGGGTCTGAAATGAACTCAGTGACGTCTAAGGGTGGATGTTAGGGCTGTTTTCATGCCCAGAATTGCTGCTACTTATCAGGATTCATGGTCTTAGGGATGCTCCTTTTTATTTATGCCCAGAACTTAGAGGATGATACCTCCTATTTGCTGCTGCTGAGCAGCCGATCATTACTACTGTTTACTGATGTCACATGGTACATAATTGATGGTTAGGGCTGCAATTATGCCTAGAACTTCAAAAAGGACTGCTGTTTGGGGATAAATATGTGCCCAGAATTACTTCAACTTGGAACAGATGAGATTTCATTCTGGAAAGAGCCCATAAAGCTGCCCAAAATCACCTAACTTGCACTCAAACTTGGTTTTTAAGGTCTGAAATTAACACAGGTCTGTTGTTTAGGTTTGTTTACACCTTTCTTTATATAGAAAAGGGACCAGAAATCATAATACTGCTGTACATTTCTGGTTGGGAGGTTAGAAGTTTAGAACAACCATCATTTGTGCCCAGAATGGAGGTTTGAGGCTGTTGGAGTGCCCAGACTCAATTATATTGCTGCTTGACCGTAGAATAGTGCCTAGAACTCAAAACTGATGTGGTTTTGTTGCTGATCTGAAGGAGCGCTCAGATTGATGAATCATTGGGGTTTTTGTTGATTTCAGAGTAGCATCGAGAGCCATTCTGCAAGAGAATAGAGCACCTGGTCAGTTACCAGGAGTTGATCAACATAATCCAGTCTGGGACTGAAGCTCAACATGGGGTTGAGAGCCATTCTTTAAGAAAGGAGGCACTTGGTCAGTTACCAAGATGTTTGTAGCTGCGAGACCCATTCTCAGGGAGGATGGTACCCTAGCCAGTTAACTAGGCCAGAGTAAGACCCTAGAAGGTACCCTAGGGCCCTCAGTAGTCTCTTGGGGTTCTTGGTATGGGGCCAAGCAGATTGATGTCATGGCAAAGTCCCTAACATATGGTTAGGGCCCCTATATGTCTCTAGGGTATTTTGGTTTGGGCCAGACAGTTTCTTTGACACGATGTTCAAGCAGATCCTGCAGGTTGGGACATAGACTTCCTAGTTTGGGACCAAGAAGTTCTTGCAGGAGAACTCTTGGTTAGTTAACCAAGTGAATCTTGGTCAAGTTGAGCAAGATGATGATGTGTGATGTCCTCTCTCCTAATCAGTTATTGCTTGGTTGTTTCTCAAGGGCTTGGCCACCCCTTGATGATGTCACTAGCACCTAACCATTAGGAGCAATATTGAGGACCAGAGGATCACATCATCCAGTGTGAATCTTCTCCTTATACAGTGATGATAAAAATATATATGGAACACATGTGACAATATACCTTGAGAGAGAAAAGATTAAAGTCCTTGGTCTTGTTGGTCCTTTGTGTAAAAGGGATTGTTTGTCCACCTGGTTCACCTTGGTCTTGTGAGTATGAGGGTTGTCTTACTTTCCTATTATGACCCCTTTTGTTGACTTATGGTCCTTCATCTTTTTACTTGGTCCTAGCACCCCTTTTGTGTGCATCTTTGGTAAGATGACTTTTATCTTATGGTTTTTATTTTTGGACCATTGGTACTTTATGGTTTTTATTTTTGGACCATTGGTACTTTATGGTTTTTATTTTTGGACCATTGATACCCTATTCTAAGTCAACCGTATTGTATTTTATGTTTTATTGGTAAACACCCTAAAAGCTAGGGTTGAAGGACCCTTCTAGATTTCCTTCCAAGTTATAAAAGCAAGTTTATCTTTCATTGTGATTATCCAACAAGACATATCTTAGCACTAATTATCTGGGTTTGGCATCAAGGACCGTTTTACCGCTGCTAGGGTTTTGTTGTCTTCTTTTGGGTTTCAGATCTGTGTAAGGACTGTGGTGATCCTTACTCATTGAACCGTGTCTTTTCTTTGTTGTCACGACTCACAACTGTGTTTCTCTGACAGCGTGATTGTGTTTATTTGCTGGGTCACAATTGTGTTCCTCTGCCAGCATGACTGTGTTTATCTGTTGGGTTGTGACTGGTTTCTCTGCTAGCGTGGCTGTGTTTCTCTGCTGTCGCGACTGTGCATCTCTGCTGTCACGACTGTGTTTCTCTGCTAGCGTGATTGTGTTTATCCGCTGGATCGTGACTGGTTTCTCTGCCAGTGTTACCGTGTTTTTTTGTTGTCGCGACTGTTCATCTCTGCTGCTCCTCTGCTGTCATGACTGTGTATTTCTCTTCTGCTGTGCGACTGTGTGTCTCTTTCCAGCGTAACTGTGTTCCTCTGCTCAGCGTGACTGAGTGTCTTTGGCTTCGTGACCGTGTGTCTCTTGCCAGCGTGACTGTTCCTACCAACGTGATTGAGAGTCTCTGCTGGGTACAACTGTGTGCTAGCATGACTGTCTTCTCTGCTAGTGTGACTGTATTGGGCATGACTGTGTCTCTTGCAAGTGTGACTGTTCCTGCCAAAGTGATTGAGAGTCTTTGCTGCGTACGACTGTGTGCTAGCATGACTGTGTCTTCTTTGCTAGTGTGACTGTAGTGGGCGTGACTATGTCTCTTTGCTGGTGTGTTGCTAAAGCATGAGTAAATGATTGAAGTTTCTCTTCCTTTTGACTAAGAATCTGAGGTTTGTATCTTTACTGCTGTAACCCTCTTAAGTTCTCTCTCTCTAGGTATGTCATTTTTTCCTCTAGGTGACTTGTCCCTTCGGTGAGAAGATCAGAAGCTAAAAGTGTCTAAGTATAAGGCTGATCTAAAGCAATCCTAGATTAGTATTGTTACAATTTTTTACTGCTGTTATTTCCTGTACATTGTTATTGTTTTATCAGTGATAATATTGTTACTGTACATGACATTTGGTAAATCATCTCAAGGACCAAATTTAACGCAGTGACCAGTGGAGTGTTAAAGTTGAAAGAGATGAAAATTATGTTTGAATTTATTCCTATAGTACTGTTCTGGACCTAACCTTGTTGTTTTAGTTTTGTTTATGCATTAAAGTATAAAAGTTTAATTGCATATATCAAACCCTAACTTAACCCTAAACTTTAACAGTTTCCTCATTCTTTATTCCTGTTCTAGGGTGGAAAAGGTGCCAAAACTGCCTAGATTTGGAAGATGAAGCTATTCGAGGGCTAAGAAGTGACCAGAATTTTTTAGAAGTAGCCCAACTCTCCTTTCTAAGTTCTGAAAATAACCCATCTTTGGTGTTTGGTTAATTTATTACTGTTGTTTATGCCCAGAAGTGAACTTCAAGGCCTCTTTACCACTGATCTACCTCCCAAAAGCGCCCAAAATGCCTTCTCTCAGATCTCTTAGGGATGGAATGATAAACCAGCTTGCTTCTTGCCCAATTTGTCTTTCTTTTTGCATCTTCTGACCTTTAATTGTAGCTAGGGCATCATAAGAGACTCAACAAAACATCATTCTGAACAATGTCACCCCCTATTCAAGAGTGTGATCAAAATCACATGTGGATATGCTATTTTGTCTAAAACCCAGGCCTAGATAAGATATTTCCTACTGATTTTCCTTTCTAAAAATTAATTTTACAGCTCACTGAATGAATTATGCTGCTGGAATTTAATTAACAGAAATAACCAGTAGAAGCAAATGTAGGAAACAGATAAAAAGCACATGCACAATTTTCTTCCCTTCAAAATTAGCTTTTCATAAATTAAATTTCCCAAAGCTTACAAAGGCTCTCTCGCTTGGATAATGGTTTTGAGAAAAATACACAACAAACCTGGCAAATTCTTCCCTCAGAAAATGAATCTTCACCTGCAAATCTGCCCTGAGAAACTTCAGCAAAAAGCCAAAAAAAATTATGTTTTATGCTGCCCTGTTCGTCTAACTGTATATCCTGTCCGTATGGTCCGGACTTTGTACGACTGCTTGCAAAAATGCTTCCCCACATTCTGAACTGAAATGGCTTCCCTGCTGCCCCCGAACTGTTGTTTTCTCTCCCTTGGCATTGATTGGAAATCATAAAATCCTTTATCTTCTTCCCACAACTGGATGAAAGTCCTTTGCCCAACTTCACACTTGGATGAAAGTCCTTCACCCAATAAATGAGATCTTGCTATCTCATTCTCTCTGTGTGTATCTTGTGTGTCTTCTCCTCTCCCCTTGGCTGCCTTTTTATACATTTGGGATGAACCAAAACCCTAACTTTGATGGTTGAAACTTGAGATTAGATCTCACTTACTTGAGACCGACAATTAAGATTCATTTAATTAACTTAGATCACTAATCCCCAATACTTGGACATTTCTCCAAATTATCTCCAATTACTTATAAAAAGGCATCCACTTTAATAATTCCTTTCATTAAAGTGAATTTCCTAAGTCCTAGAGAGGTTTTAGAAAGTCCTTCACCCAAGAAATGAGATCTCGCTATCTCATTCTCTCTGTGTGTATCTTGTGTGTCTTCTCCTCTCCCCTTGGCTGCCTTTTTATACATTTGGGATGAACCAAAACCCTAACTTTGATGGTTGAAACTTGAGATTAGATCTCACTTACTTGAGATTGACAATTAAGATTCATTTAATTAACTTAGATCACTAATCCCCAATACTTAGGCATTTCTCCAAATCATCTCCAATTACTTATAAATAGGCATCCACTTTAATAATTCCTTTCATTAAAGTGAATTTCCTAAGTCCTCAAGAGGTTTTAGAAATGACTTCCACATGTAAGACACAAAACCAATGTGGAAGTACCTGTTCGATGTTACAAACATCAATACGACACCCATACAAAATAGGGGTTAATAGGGTCAGTGTTGATTATTGGTAATAGCTTAAGTTGCACGAAACGAGGAAATGAGGAAACATGGGAAACACGACCCTCCAAAATTTAGGAAACAGGGAAACGTGATTATATATATATATTATATAACGTTTAATTTTTTCAAAAGAACTGATTGTGAAACATAAATGATAAAATTATTAATCATAACTCCTAAAGGATTACATAATGCAACTAGTAATCTCCAAAAAAAGCCTTTATAAATGAGGCTAGTATATTTATTTCCAAAAACAACCTTTATAAATGAGGCTAGTACATATATATCCAAAATCAACCTTTATATATGAGGCTGGAAGTACAATGCAACATAGAAATAAAGACTCAACAGTAAAACTGAAGACTAATAGTCTTCAAGTTCAGCCTCATCGTCATAATCCTCCTAAAAAATAGAGCAAGAAGCACGCTGAGTTTCAGTATGTTTATTGGAAGAAGGAAGGCCAATTCCACTTCTAGGTTCCTCATTTACATTCAGGGAAGCAAAAGAGATCTCCAAGTCAGGACATTCTGGATCCACATCCCATTCTTTAGAAGGCCCACTATTATATTCTGGACCCTTACGGGAGGCAAGGTGAAGATTGGAGTGCACATAAACAAGATCCTCAGCTTTCTGCGAACCCAACTTGTTGCGCTTCACAGAATGAATAAAGCCATAGATGCTCCAGTTTCTCTCTGCTGATGAAGAGCTTCCCACCTGTGAAAGAATGCGAATGGCAATGTTTTGCAAATGTACACGATTTGCTCCATGACAAATCCACCACCTAACTGGACTCATGGTGCTTCTCTCTTCCAAAGCTACGACATCTGAATATTCATTGAATCCTCTAGCAATATTGGCAAATTCTTCCTTCACCTCCCTCTATAGATCAGCTGGAAACATTCTCATAAGGGCTGCTTTAGCTCCATTGACCACCTCTTTATCCCTATGTGGTTCCTTCCTCTTTCCATTGCTTTGAGCAATGAGCTTTTCATCATATAATTTTGGGTTTAGGGCATGTGCTAAAGTATGCAATGGGGTGTTGAAACTGTTCCACCTATCAACCATAATGTGCTGCACCAAATCAGCAAAATCAACATCAACAAATAATAGTTGGGGAGACTCCTGTGAAATGATTTCCATAGTTTTCTCAACCATGGTATCCATGCCATCATTAACCTCTCCCAAGAAAGGTTGGTCCTTGTCAGCATTTCTAAGAAGCTCAAATACAGGGGCTGTGAATTTGAGCAAGAAATCTATCTTACCCCACCAGTCCTCATCAAGGCACAACCTACCCACCATAGACCCCCGCTCTGAATTTGCCTGCCTCCACTCAACCCAAAGTTGGCTCACCACCATAGAAACTAATGACTGCTTAACCTCAACAATGCGACGTAACATTATGAAGTTGGAGGCATATCTTGTCTTAACAACTTTCAAAAACTCCAATTTGGAGTTTTGTCGAAATATTGCTCGAGACCGGTGGTGGTTGGTGATGAATTTGATAATTTCCCTTTCATCCCCTATGAGTTCCTTTATCCATGGAACTTTATTGTCAATCTCTTCTAAGATCAAATTCAGGTTATGGACAAATGCATGGCGTCCAAAAAATGTGTTTATACCTGCTCTCAATAATTAAACTTGCAGCTTTGCAGATTGGTGCATTATCCGTGGTAACCTGAACCACCTTATTTGGCCCTATTTGATCAATAGCCGTGGCTAAAACATTGGCAATGAACTGAGCATCTTTCAGCTCCCCTGAACAATCTTCGGCCTTTATGAACATTGCTCCTTTTGGTGAAGTGGCAATGATATTTATCAATGGCCTATGCTTAGTATTTGTCCATCCATCGGAGACAATGCAGACCCTAGAGCTATGCCATGAAGAACGAATCGGTGCCAAAATATCCTCCACAAGCTCCTTCTCTTTCTTAAGTAGAACAGTTCGGATTTTTTCATAGTTGGGCCCCTTGAACCCTTGAGGGGTTGTGTTAATTGCTCTCACCATATCTTTCCAATACATTGAAAGGGATACCACAAACATAGAGGGCCCTAGCCACTCTTGTTTCAACTTCTTCTCTCCCTTGAGTATTATGAAGTTTAGCTATTTTGCTATCTCTGATGGAAGGAGATGTTGATGATCTTGTACCAGCAATTTTTGAGGCTGCTTCTTGGATTTGTTGAGGCCCCCTCCTCTTCCTCGCTTCTTGCACAATTCTTAGGTCATTTGTTGGAGCTGGAGGTGCAGCATTAGAAAGCATATCATGTCTTCTTTTGGTTCTGTCAGCCTCATCTTGCTCAGCGTGATACTTCCTCCTCTCAATTGGGTATCTTGTTACTAGGAAAGAATCAACGCCCTTTCCGGTTTCATGCAACATATGGCCCTTCACTCTTGGGTAAGAGCCCTTAAACAAATCATTACAAAGAGTACATTTCCATTCCCACGAACCACCACCTCCACATCTGGCTACCTTTTGCACATGCCTCCAAAGAGGATAATACTCGGCCCTCTTGTTGGGCTTAGGGGCTGAATCAAGGGAAGCCAAAAATGGAAAAATGGATGCAAAACCTCTATGAAAAAAATAAAAAAGTTGAATGCAACTCTAATAAAGCATGCTGCTCACTAATGAAAGATGCCTGTAGATGCCCTTGCTCAAATATGGAAGAATCTCTTGCACAAATTGCCCTCTCCAAATCTCCAAATCGGTTGTTCTCCAAATTGGTTGCTCTCCGTTTGTGTGAGGGAGGAATGAACCCAACAACAATTTATAACCTGTTTCCTTCCTAACCTAACCTTCTAGACTCTTCCTCTCATAGTTAGAAACACTAGTTAATTTTTTTTTTTAAATAAACAATTTTGAGAGGCCCACGGGCTATTTTGTCTTCGGAAACGCGGTCGTACTGGAAATGCGTTTCTGTACGACCGAAATGCGTTTCCCCTGCGGGGTACGGATTCGACCGTACGTGGATGCGTTTCGCGGCCGTACGGAACACATTTCCGCGTTTCGAGACGCTGAAACGTCGAGGGGGTACAGATTCGACCGTATGAGGATGCGTTTCGCGGTCGTACGACATGCATTTCCGCATTTCGAGACGCCGAAATGCTGAGGATGGTTGTGGGCCCCACGTTTCCTGCAACTTAGGTAATAACTAATGCATTAATGCTTATAATGATCATTCATGCCAAAACCAACTACCTATAAATGTCCTTTCCAAGCTTAGAACGAACTACCGGCTTATCTACTATATCAACCTTGATGCCCAAGCCAAAGAGAAAATGAGGCCTTTCAAAGCTTGGAAGAAAGTACTGACCAACCTTGCTATAATAGCGGATTTACCACCAATCCCAACTTGCAGGCATGGCATTTCAATTTAGTGCTTTACAGGAACAAAATTTTCGCCGTTGACATGAAGGCCTTTCAATGCCCAGTTGGCTGGAATGAAGTATTCATCCTTGATGACTACTTTGTTTGAAAAGCTAAGGAGATATATGTAGGGTTAACCTCTTTGCTTTGTTAGCTAAGGGTTTCTAAGGAGATGGTTGACTTATTCGCTTTGTTAGCTAAGGATAGATAAGGAGATATTCAAAGGGTTGACTGCGATTCACACCTCTTTGTAAAGTAAGGTTTTACAAGGAGATATGCAAGGTTGACTTTGCTTCAATAGCTAAGCGTTTCTCAGGCGATATATAGTGCCTGCTTGCATGTATTGGTTAGACAAACACATATGTGCAGAGCTTTGTTATGTCTTTTTCGATCAAGTGAGAAACAAGGAAAATATGTGAGATATTGTGATCATTTCTTATTTGGTCTAAATCGACATCCAATCAATTGTTAGCTTTTGTTGAATATGTGGATTGGATCATAATTTTTTTCCTCAATTGAAGACTTACACTCCAGAAATTGTGTTTAATTGCACTTGCTAGTGCAATCTCGCATGGAATAAAGTTGAAAAAACCATTCCACAATGACTAGAAGTGCACCCTATACATAATGGTCTAATTGCAACACTTTTGAGGAGACAAATACTTCTATCTAAAGGGAATTTGACTTATTGGGTTGGGACAATTACAATTTTAACTTTTCGGATCTATGGAAAGAAAACGAGTAGAGAAATAAATATGTATGTTTGATATATAGGTTGTCAATCCTTTGTAGATGGCCAACCTCTATGTCGTAGGCTATGTCACAAGGTTTGGGTTCGACGACCTTTAAGTTCGACTTGGGTTTGAATTTTCTGATGAGGTTCGACAATATACATATATTCAAATTTTAAATATTTTATAAAATTAGCTTATTTAATATATTTTTAGATTCTATAAATAATAAATAACATCTAATACATTTATATATAATTTTTTTTAAGATTTACTATACACATATTAAAATGTAATATAATGTATAATATATTTAAAAAAATTTACCATTTACTATACACCAAAGTTATATAGATTATAACTTTATATCCATTCGATAGCTTTTGAAAAATTAATTTTTGTCTAGATTGGCCTTGGCATTAGTTCCTTGAATACTCATCGGAAAACCCATCCGTAGCCTCGACACGTGTTCCTCAAAGACTTATCAGAAGTCTATCTGCAACCTCGACACTGGTTACTCGAAGGGTTGTCGAAATCTATCCACTCGCACTGGTTACTTGATCGAAGTCCCGTTGGAACAGTCAGAGACTCAGAACAATCATGGCTCGTGGGATAACTCGCTGAGGGTGGAGTCTAGAGACAACCAAATAAATCACAGAACTCGAAGGGCGAGGGTGGAGAGTTGGAGACATATCACGAAAGAGAACAAGACAACAACAAAAACCCTAAAAAATGTTCGGCTTTGAGGTTTGTCGAACCCAAACGAACTTAAATATTTTTTTGAAGTTCGATGAATTTCGAACTTGATGGTTCAGGATCGTCGAACCTTGTGACATAGGTCACAGGTGATGATATCTCTTTAGAGGAGGAGATGTGATTCTTGTTGTTGTTACATTCTTTTTTTTTGGATTGTTGTTGCTACTCACTCTAAATATGATTGCTTTTGTTCAAGCTACACATTAGGAGAAAATTCAGCTGCAATAGATAAAGTAAAAACATGAAGATGATTTGAATCTCCAATAATCCTAATCCAAATTTTGAATTTTGATTTTAGACGAGCCTATGGATGAATTCTACATGGTCAGGGTTGGCCATGAGATCTCCTCTCAGGGGTACTAATGTTGAATTTTTGGCCACTTTGCTCCATGAAATTGTTAAACCAACCTTGGGCATTGAACTTATTGTTGAAATGGTCTTCTACCATTGAGTGAGAGGCCTCCACTACTTGTTTCTTCGCACAATCCATCTATTCATTGTTGCCGCCTAATTCGCACCTCGGGTGATGTGGTAGAAATCTTCAAGTCACTGGGTGCTACCTTAAGGGCAAGTAAAAGTCAAGTGCTGTCACTTGACCTTGACTCCTTTGCCCAGGCTTTCTCCTAGCGAAGCCAAGGGGGGTGGTCCCTATGGAAATAATCTAAGGTTGTTAATCTATGAAATAAATGTTTATAGGAGTTAATGTGAAATGGACTAAAATCTAAACAACAAATTACTGCCAATAAATTATGACAACTTAAAAAATATACAAACCATTCATGACATTTGCCAAATTGATTTAAGCATGAAAAAATAAAATAGAACAGTGCCAATGAAAATGGAGTGCTTGTGTATATGGGGTGTTGTTGTGGTTTCAGTGAAAGTATTGCAGTGTCTCGTTGGTAAGTTTTAAATTTATTAAATGAGTGGATTAAGGAGTGGGTTACTTCTTGGTTTGGCCCACTAAGACTCACCTCCTTGAACTGAGCGCTGAAGCAGCTTTACCAACTGTCCAATGGGGGGAGGATGAACTTGCTTGGAGCAACCCCTTGACTTTGTGGTATTCACTCTTCACGACCTCTCGAGTTCTTAGAGATTCATTTTATGTGGATTGTCCTATTAAGCTAGTCACTTTAATACCTTTGTGGTTGTCCCACCATTCCATCCAAAGGCCAACAATGTTTACAAGAGCATACAGGGACTAAAGCCTTGGTTTATTTTAATTTTTTTTATCAATCGTGTAGTTGTTTAAAAATCTCAATACTGATACTCGTTTTCGGGAACACGGTCGGATTTGTTAATTTTAAAAGGAAGCAAAAACTTGAAATAAAAATAAAATAAACTAATTAAAGAATATAACTATAAACAAAATCAAACCACAAGAAAAGAGACAACACGGCTCCCCTTATGGGGATGGGGTGTGGACACTTGGATTCCCTCTTCTTTCTCTTTTATTAATGGTTATTACAATGAAGAATGAATATTTGTGTTCCTTTGTAAAATAGGAAACACAATTTTACAAGTTTTCAGGCTTTATAAACGACTGAAGAAAAGGTAGAAAGAAGAATGGCTCTCGGATGGCTTGAATCTTCAAAATTTCGCTAGAGTGCCTCTCTACATGTTCGTCAAATGTTGCAAAACAACCAACAAAGTTATGCCAAATATGCTAGATTGATCAATTAAAACATAAAAAATTTAGCATAATGTTCAAGTTTTTTAAAGAGATAAAACTCAAAGTTTTTAAACAAGTACTTGTTAGAAGCTAGATTTATAAAAATGAGCTTTTAAAATTCAGATCTAAACTTATAAATGCAAATGCAAATCAAATTAGTTTATGATATGTTTTTATGCACTAACTTGATCACACTGCTAAAGTAACTAGTAACCAGAAAAAATTAATTTTGATGGTGAAGGAAAGAGAGAAGAAAGGAGCTGAAAGCTTGGGAACTTTGGGCCATGGAGTTTGCTTCGGTGGAACATCGAGGGACTATGTATTTCACGAGATATTGAAGACGAGGAGGATGCACACAAGCTCAACCTCTTCTTCAAGTGAGATCACCTGCAAACTTAGAAATCCTTGCACAAAATTGGTCAAAAGCTTGGTGCCACCTACAACAGAAACTTGGAAAACATGAGCATTAAACAAAATGAACAAAAAGACTATGAAGCAAACAAGCTTTTCTAATCTTATCCTAGTGGGAGATAGCTCCCCTTCAAAGGCCAAAGTCAACCAACAAAAAACAAAGAAAACAAGATAGTTTATACCTCATAAGCGCTTGACAATTACCATCCACACATGATAAGCATTACACCATAGATCTGCCTCCAAAGCCTTTTTATTCCAGAAAATATTAAAAAATACAATAGCAGAGCTTCAACAACCTTTCAATAGTCTGACCATCATGAGAAAATGAGAGGCAAGGCCTTGCTTAAATAGAAGAAAACCAAACCAAGAGGGCGCATTAGCTAAGAAAGGCGACTTGCCAATTGGAAGAGAAAAACAAGCTGCTTTAGAGTGATTTGGGGAATTAGACAATGGGAAGATCCAAAGCTAAAGCTTCATACTAAAAAAATGCATCATTTTTTGGAAAATGCGCTCCCACTTGAAGAGACGCGCCTTGTTTGATTGACGAAACATCCAACGTTTTGATCATCATGAGATTAGCAAGATTTAGCACTTGGAAACATTTAGATACTATTCGCTTTGCTTTTCCAACTCAAAAAATCATATTGCTGGCATGTTTCCTTGTTTTTATGAGTTGCTGAATTTCTCATTTTATCCAGTTTTTTACTCTTGTATTTTTTTCGAGTAAAAGTTAATTAAGTGAAAAATAAATCACTTTAAAACTTAGGAAAGCGAGTCTAGGGGTAAAGTGGGTGCTTTAAGTGTGAAAACAAGTACCCCCATGGAAAATTCGAACTCTAGACCACACTTTTATTATATTTTTAATTTTCTCAATTAAACTAATAAAAAAATAGACCAAGTTTACGGGTATAATTAATTTTCTCAAAAATTAAAATAAAACGTAGGGGGACCTAGAATATGTCCATATGACTCAATATTAATGTCTAACATGTTCATATACATTGACATATGGACTTTAATAACCTCCTAAGGCCTAACTATCAGCGACCATTCATGTGGGAAATCCTACATGAGTGAAACCAGTTGTCCCATCAAGAAAAGGATCAAGGACCACACATTTGATATTAATTATACTCAGGTTTGCTCTTCCTCCCTGGTTGAGCATCCGAACAAGCCTTATCAGGATTCCAAGGTCGCCAAAATTGAGCATTATTCCAAAAGTAAGTTCAGAGAAGCTATTGAGATTGAAAAGTATCCGAACAACATGAAACAGGATGATGGTTGGAAGATTAATATGATTTGGATTCCAACTTTGTGTCAAACACACGAGTCTCAAGTTGTCTTAAATTTCCCATTGTCTTTATTTAATTAACAAATTAGTTATAAATGAATAATTAACAATATCTAATAATTAACTATCTCTTAATTAATAAACATAACTTTTTTAATTAATTAATAATTACCATTAGTTATTGAAATAAATAAATCAATAATTAACTATCAGTTATTGCTTTAAACTCGTAAAACTTATTGACTAATGAATTAATAATTAACTATTAATGATTGTAAGAAATTAAAAAATCAAAAAGTTAATAATTAACTATTAATGATTGTAAACTCACTAACTAATAAATATATTCTGGTGAGCTGAGCTTCTAAAATTTGAATAAGTACTTAATAAGGTTTATTTTATATATTAACAGAACATATATGGGTTTTCTTCACAATTCATTTTTTTTGATGATGGACCAAATTAACTTGCTCTGAAATGTTGAAACGAAAATGAATGTGGCAAATTTGAAAGATTCCATAAATAATTTTATGTGGTTGCTGTTGGAGACGAGGCTATGGGATCTCCTATCAAGAGTGCCAATTTTGAACTCGTGGCCACATTGTTTCAAGAAACTGCTTAATACAGTTAGGTGTCGGAGGGATGTACTTGATTGTCTTCTACAATTGAGTGGGAGGCCTTCGTACTTGTGCTTTGTTGTGTGGGCGACTTCTCTTCCTATTTTAAACACTCTCCATCTTCAATTTCGAAGAGAGAGTGTGCAACAAGGACAAAGTGTGAAAGAACTGTGGCAAGCTGAACAAGAATACATTTGTTGGTGTCTAGAGTACCATGGACAAGAAATCTTTGTTGCAACCAGTGAGAGAAGGATGTGCGTTGTGTATCTATATAACAAAACATGCTTAACCTTTGGTTTGAGTAGTCATAAAATTTGTTTTAGGGAAATTTTGATAGAAAATTAAGGTAATCGAAGAAGATATAACTGAATATTCTTCCAATGAGAATAAGTCCAAATTTTGACTTTAACTTTACAACAGCCTATGGATGAATTCTACTTGGGTATGTGATCTTTTAAGGGTGCCAGTGATGGATTCTTGGCCACGCTGTTTTACATGGTTGTGGGCTTCGTACATGGTAGCAAGAACTAGAATAAGTCCATACATTACATGAAGCAATGGTTGTATGACATTATTATCTCGGAACTGAAAACCTCTTACACCCTCTAAGGTGTCACGTTGTCACGTGTCAACGCTATTAAAAGTTAACAGGGGACCCAACTGTGCCTTATAAAAATGTATGCATGAAGCATTGTATATTTTAATTTTTAATTGTATTAGCAGGGCCTCCACAATCTGCACATCCTCCATCCCATAAGGCATAGATTTCTTCAACTACTATATTTCTTTGCTTTATGTCCAATAGATGTTCAAGCTCCTTTCTTGATTTGTATATCCTCCAGATTTTTGTAGGTGGTTTGGGGATTTCGCTCACTGACCCCTTGCGCTTATTAGAGGATATAGACAAGTGTTGTTGGACCATAAGGAAAGGTGTCAAGTTTAAACTTACTCCATTTTAATCTCATGTCCTCTATCTCATGAGCATTGCACCGTCAGCAAACACATGTATTTCATTAACACAAACGATTACTTGTGTGTGTGTGAGAGAGAGAGAGGGAGAGAGAGCAACTGAAATTCACAAAAAGGAATTACTTTTGTGTGAGCGTTGAAATTCACATGTGAGAGAGAGAGATGGAGAGAGAGCCACTGAAAATTACACAAATGGATTACTTTTGTGTGTGTGAGTGAGAGACAGAGTTGCACTAAGATAAGAGGTTGAAGAGTAAGATGTGGAAGGATATCAAATTCGTTACTTTGCTTCATTTCACTGCTCAGATTTTCATGAATGTACAATGGACACAAATATGTGTTTGCGTCTTCCTGCTTTGCCACAATGACAACAATAAAAACACCAACAAAGATGGAGTTCCTTCTATTTCAATTAATGACCTCCATCTTCCATATTCCTTAATAAAAGTCTTACACAACACACACACAAAGTCCTCCCTCCGTGTATTCAACTCAAATGGCCGACCTACAAGACTTATATATAAATAGAGATACTCTATTTCAACTTCTCCTACTGCTTGGCTGTCTGGTTGTTTGAATTAAATTATTATATCCATTGAAATGCACCACTATGCAATTCATCCAATTCTTAAGAAACTTGCCTTCTGTTGAAAAATAATTATATTCAATGGTCTGCGACTCTGCACTGTGCAGTTGTGTCTCAATAGATGAATGTGACAAACTCTTTCCCGTTTCTCTCATTTTCAGTGTGAATCAGTATAGAGTATGCCATCAACTTAAGAATTTGGCAAAATGGGGAAAATATTGGCAAGACTTGGCAAGCAGAAATGTGGACCTGAAAAACTTGGATAAAATTGGGAAACTCAGTGACCTGAAAAACTCTGAAAAAGGAGAAAATTTGGGGAGGATCAGAGAGTTTTGTAACACCAGTTTTATTGCGTTTGTGCATAAACCAGGGTCCAGCCCTTAGAATATTGCATTGGTAATAGTTCATTGGGCTGAAGGTGAGGTAGCTATAACCTGTCTAAGAATGTCTCTACATAGCCTACTCTTCCAGAGGTCTCTCGACGGCCTCCTTAAATTTGTTGATAGATTTTATGTATTTGTCTTGTGTTTCTTAACTGATGTTTTACCGGATGAAATCTACCATAATTGCTTGCGTAAAATTCACCAACTTTTAATTTATTCATAAGAAAACCTTATAACAAGACGAAAAAGAAAAGTGGATCCATGCTGTCCATTATGACAGAAGTGGGAGGTCAAAGGTAGGGGCAAGGGAGGCATTTAGTAGAAATATCAATGTTTACATGTTGTTGAAGTTACCCCTTTTGACATTGTTATACTTAATTGTTTTAAATTTATGTCAGTGCACAGGAGAAGTATTTGCGAGGGAACTTGCTGAAACTGCTGTTCAGCGGCATGACAATGTGCAACTTGATGGGAAGCTTTTCAAGCCAGAAATAGTTGAAAAAAACATAACAGTTACTGCTCCAGATCCTCAGCCTAGAAATTGGACAATTGGAAATGTAATCCATGATGCAGAGAGGTAAACATTTAAGATCATATTATGTTTTTATTTTTGGGATACCAGTTTTGATTTTTTTCCCATAGGATCAGGGAACTTTGGTTCCGGCTGGAGATGAGTTGTACTTGCTGCTATGTTCTGGATAAATATCTATGATCTATCCTATTTATTCTTTCATTCCATACAGTGGCTATGAATATAAACATAAGCTTTCACTGTTCATCTGTACTGTTTTGTGTAGCTATTCTAGAAATGATGGTAATGGAACTTTCTATTATTTGAATACATATTTTCCCATGTACATTACTGGCCATTGTCAAACCTAATTTTCTATTTTCTCTTACTATGCCGCTAGTGCATATTTAGGGAAGTATTTTGTATTTTTAAATAAAAAAGATATCAATATTATTTGTTACTATTATATGTATTTGATTCAAAGGGTGCATGGCAGGGATGTTACAAGAGGTCAAGGTTCTAGACGAAGTAGGGGTCGCCGAGGGCAGCGCGGCGAGAGTAAAACTGCAGAAGATCTTTGAAGCTGAGATCAGTGTTATCAGGTTTGGACCGGTCATTGAACTGGAAGAGCCCAAAAATCTGAACCGGACCAGAACTGGAAAAAAAACCAGAAAAAACTAGACCAAAAAACCGGTCGACTAAATACTACATAAAATATTCAATTTTTTAATATATATATATATATATTGATGTGCATCCATATGAATCCAAACCATTATACACAAATATGCAAAGTTTTCCATGTATATTAGCAAGTATGGGTGCATATAGCCAAAATAGCACCAAGTGCAATTCATCTCTGAACCAAAATACATCAACAAAGAGGCTCTAAATAGCCCCTAGAGTCCACAAATAAGCATAATAATAATCAATAACTATAGTCTAGTGTCTACAATTTGATAATGTGGTACTACTTGTCTCTACACTAATTGTGCATAGCAGACACCTTACAATTTTGATGAAACCTCCTAATCCAAGCATTGAAAAAAGGTAGAAAAAACTCCACATGCCTAATAAGTAATTTTGCTTTAGTGAAGGCTACATTTTTTCTAAGGTCATGATAAAGGACTTAAACAATCAGTACCACCAACATTGAGGTACATAAAGGGGTTGATGCGCTTGATTAAATGCCAATTCCTTACCCTCATACATGATAAGATCCAGTGGAAATGTTGCAAATTCTGAAACCATGAACACTGTTAAGTCTGTTGAATTCTGAATGAGATTTAAAATTCTATATTTTGCATATGAAGTTTGATGAGGTTGGAACCACTTTAAAACTTCTTGAAACAATCACTGGTATTGTTAACAATTTAAGTTAAATGATAGAAAATGAAAGATAAGGGGAATACTAGTTTTACTTTAAGAATTTAATATTACCATTTAATGTTACTAATGATTTACAAAGGTTATTTTTTTTCTATTTGTGTAGGCCTTTTTCAGTTTTTTTTTTTTAAATTAATTTTTTAGGGCCCAGATCCATGGTTGTACGATGCGGTACGAAACCGACCGGTTCTGTACGTTATAAACAGATCAGGTGAAAAAAGGTCAGTTTAGTATCGAACCATCCATTTCTGGTTTAGCAGTACGAAACCAACCATTTTTGGTTTAGGGTGGTGGTTCAGATCGGCTAGGTGCCTAAACCGATTGGTTTTTCCAGAACCAAACCGATCGGTTTTGCTAGAACTAGACCGGTTCTAATAACACTAGCAAAGATAGAAACTCCCCATGCAAAAGCTATGCAGACAAAGTGAAATACCATGTTTTGTATTGATCACCTTGGTATGCAGAGGACTTGATCAAGTGGATAAACATTGCTCATGGTTTGAAAATGTTGGGGGTTGAATTGGTGTGAGAACCTATGCAAGACCTATTTATAGCCAACCAAATTTGAATTTTCTTCTTGAAGAGATTTCTTGTCACGGCAACAGGGTTTGTCTGGCAGCTCAGTATCACTTAATTTGATATTCACATTGTTTTCATTATGGACAAATCTTCACATCATTATTTGCTTGACAACCTTTGATTTGAGTTGTAAATTGTAACAATTCAGCGAGCTACTTTCATATAGCTTAAAATGCACTATATGACTTGAATCATGACATTATTTGAATAGATTATTTTATTAATGTCAGAAGGTGCAACTAGTCACCCTATCCAATGGGCTCAAATGTGTAGTTTGATGCTAGCATACTCGAGAAAGGAATTCCACAGTTTTCCAGGAATTCAAATCATGCAATTGTGCTTTATTGCATATGTTTAAAGACATGTATTGGCTTGGAGAACAAATAAGAGTTAGTGTCTATATGTTGTAGCCAAAACATGCATTGTAACCATTGAATGCAAGCGTTTAGTTTTTAAGATGACCAAGTTCATCAAAACATATAATGAAATTACACAATGAACTTCATCAAATTAATCAAAGTTACAAGGTGCACATCAAAAGACATTGGTCAAGGTATATCATATTTTCCCACCAAGGTTCAAATCTCCTGTAGACATAGTTCACTTCTTGGGCTGTCTCACTTGTTCAAGCGATTGGAGCCAAGGAAAATTCTTGGGTGACTTTGTTGGAATAGACCCCATCCACTCACAGCTTCTTAGTTGAAAGGGTATTTCTAGTGTTTACGTGAAACATTTGCAGTTACATACATAATGCCTAACAATGCATAAATGAGTAAATAGGAGAACTAGCGACACAACAATGAGACATTGGGATTGCAATGATAAAAATTCTATATGGGGTAAAATCTTCCCTCTCAAAGTTCCATCTATATATTTCCATGTGTTCAATGTAATGATAAGTAGGGATATTTTAAAAAACAAAAGTTTAATTGGAACTTTCTTAGTTAAACTTCTCACTCTCTAAGCTTTTGTTGTTACCCTTTTAGTAACAACACAAAATCTCACTAAATCATAGCAAAATCTATGCTAAATTTGCATAAAATGACAACTTAGTGACAACTCATAGGACAGTTACTTAGTAAGTGCTATTCTTAACACACCATAGTGAATACTTGTGAATCCATGATCTCGGCTAGAGCAAGTTGGACTCAGAACATCTCTTTCCCATACCTATTTGTAACACCCCGGTTTTGACTTCGTTTGCATTTAAATAAATGATGTAAATAATCATGGTGTGGAGCTAGGCAAAAGCCACACCATTGATTTAGTGTTTATGTTTCGGCAATTAAGGTTGAGCCGATGGTAATTTATGCTAGCTAAACATTAAAAAGCTGGACATCATGTTAAATTTGCAATTTTAATTAAAAACCCACAGCGGGCTATGTCAACGCAACTAAATGAGATGGGGGCATGATTTTTCCTAAGGATGAGAGAGTGGGGGAAGAAATTCGAAATGGGCAGAGCACCATTTCTGGGAAAAAACGTTTTAAAATTTTCTTGGGCAAGAAAACACCAAAAACGACCACCTTTCCCCCATGCGGCAATGTTTCACCTTCCCTCACGATTTTGGAAGGGAAAAACGTTTTTGGAAACTTAATTGGCATTCACGTAGCAACAAGCAAGCAAAAACGATTATGAGTTTGAACCTTTCATGAATTTCTCCTTTCCGACGATCTGAATCTTTCACGTTTTTGGTTTTCCTCTGTGGATTGTTCTCTCTCACGTATTCTCTGTCTGTTAGTTGTTTTCTTGAACATGATTGCCCTGAATCCGATTTTGTGTCTTTGTTTGAAAGACTAACAATGTTTTTCGTTTTGGGTATTTTGCAGCAGTCGGTCTGGCACCAGCAATGTTTAGAAATTCGTAATTTTCTGTGTGTATGTAATCCCTGGCATCAACTACATTTTGGTAAATCCTAGGACTGAGATCACTGTGTGTGCATCCACGTTTGGCATTTGAATTGATTGAAGGAATGGAAATAAAGTCTAGACTAGCTTGATAAACCTAGTGTGGGAAAGAACCTCACAGATCAATCTAGAAGGCTGGTTTTCTTCCTTGCATGCCCTGAATAGCATTGGAAGGGAAGGCATGGCCTGAGGGACTGTGCAGTAGAGAAGGGAATGCTTCCTTGTGTTGGGTGTGTAATTGTTTAGAAATTAGGCTAGATCTAGCGTGGGTGTTCATAGCTCTGGGGTTGAGCTCACTAGCTTAGCAGTCAGTCTTTCCACCTCCTTGGCAGCCTGATAAACCCAATTGGAAGGATGGCTTGGCTGGTAGCCTAATAAACCCATTTGTTGGCTTGGCTGTGTCTCATGTGAATTTGGCTAAGTGTAAACCACTGCCTGTGTAAGTCTGATAAACCCAACTATGTTGGTTTGACTGAATTTTATTGTATCCTTGGCTATGGGGAAAGTGTGCTAGTGTTCCTTATTCCTTGGAGAAAATCATGCCCATCTCGAGGGTGGCAGTGTTGTTGAGAGATTAAAGAGCACATTGTCTATGGTTGGGTGGAACGTTGTAGCGACGTAGCTGGTTGTGGGACAGGCTTCTCTAAAGATAAGTATTCTTGTTTATTTAAGTTGTGCAATTGTATTTGCTTATGAATTATTATGAAATTATCATGAACATGTTGAATGCATGAATGTGTTGAATGAATGATTTTCTTTCGTTGTATATATCAAGCACATTTTATTATGCATCTGTGTATTTATATGCTTTAAGTTCAATGTATTTCTATATATGTATTATGTTCATGGGGGCCTAGATTGCCCGGGTTGATAGATGTTATTCGTGTTCTCTCCGCTGAGTAAGGGTTGGGGGTGTGACACTATCAAGGAATACTCCCCTAGAAGCAATATACATTGCAACAATCGTGGCCATTAGATCAACTCATCTTGAGCATGTAAGTATAATTTTTTTCTAGGTTGTATGTTATGGGATATATACATCCTCGCCAACACACCTACTTGTCTCCAAGAACAAGGATACCATCATGCCTCATTAGACTTTCAAACACACCTTACAAGACCAAGAATTCAAGGGTTATGGATGCCACACCAATGCTTACTACGCTATACTGGTTACATAATGTAGCAACACTTATACTTACATCAAATGTAAATTACACAGGGTAGTAAATAAATGTTGGCATAACTTTTCATGCTTGGAAATTTTCTCAAGACAAGCTCCATACCTATTATCTTCTCTTCTGCAACACAAAACATCCAATGAGATATCCATTTGTATATTTACAAATCCTTTCCTTTTCCATTACAAAATTGCATTCTTAGAAGCTTTGTTCAACAATATCCATCTTTAGCGAGTGCACAAGGCTTTCTACTTGAAAATCATGAACTTTGTCCATCCATTGCGTATTCAACCAGACTACTACCCCTTTTAGATATGACAATCAAGCAACAAGCTTATCACAACTATTAACAAACAAGACCTATTGAAGAAGGGAAATAATAACTCTCCATGGGAGTCACTTGCCAACATGCTTGTCCACAAGTTGTCTTTGGTTGTTGCAACCATGACCTCCAAGGGCTTCATGATTTCCTTGCAACTTACAAACACACACCATGCAAACACGTACCATGCACCATATAGCATGTTGCAATTTTCTCCACAACAACTCACTATTGTTCTCTCAATAGTCGTTGACATGCATTCTGTGCAACCTTGAAATCGCCATACAAGCATTTTTCTTGCTAATATCAATTAAAAAAAGCACGTTACACTGGGCAAAGCCTCCATTTATTTTTGGTAATTGCAGGTTGTTCACCATGGCCAAGCTCAAGCACCATTACAAGTGACCTTTCTCATGCCTTCACAAAGTTACAATGATGTCCTATGCAACATGGACTTCCACGGGCAAAAATATAACCTATGAATACATTCCATGAATCTCCCTTGTGAGGGATATTAGGGCCATGTTGGTTTTGAGACCATGTAAAACTTTTAGTATAAATAACTAATGCCCAAAATAACATCTCAAATATGCATGTTTCCATTCCCATGTGTTCCATTTAATGATACATAAGGATGTCTTCGACTACAAAAGATTCATTGGAACTTTCTCACAGACACTTTTCACTCGGGCTTTTTTCATTCTCCTCCTAGCAACAACACAAGTTTATTCAATCATTACAAAGAACGTATTAAACTTATACAAAGATGATAACTCATGGGACAATTACACAAGAAAGCAAGTGCTATGGAGATATTGCACCATACAATTCCCATATTAGAGAACGAAATGCTTAATGCAAGGTGATGATGAGAAACATCTTGTCAAAAACAATTTATTAGGTTATACAATTCCCATATTAGAGAACGAAATGCTTAATGCATGGTGATGATAAGAAATATCTTGTCAACAACAATTTATTAGGTAATACTTATAGTTGATTTAATTCGTTTTATACATAGTGATAACCAGTGAGTCAATTATGAAATAGAGGGTCATTGTTTTTAGTTTTAACGAGGGTCATTTTTTTTAGTTTTATATATTGCCTGCCTGCATGGTTTGTCATATGCACAAATTATTTATGTCCATTTCTTTTTATCCTTTTGAAAATGTCTAAGATGTGTCCATCTTAGAAAGGGCAACTTTGGAGTGAAATACTTCTAATAAACTAATGGTTATATAAGAAGGGGCAACTTTGGAGTGAAATAATTTCAATAAACCAATGGTTATATAAGAAATGGTAACTTTGGAGTGAAATAGTTTTAATAAACTAATAGTTATAAAACATAGTTGCAGTGTTCTAAGTTATTTTGAAAAAAACTTTATGGTAATGCATATATTTTGGCTATCTAATGCTCATAAGTAGACGTGTAGTCAAGAGTATGTGATCTGTTATGATATATATTTGTTGTTGTGTGAAGTTTATCATCTTTATCATATTTTTGCACAAACAATATGGATTCCAATGTTGTTATGATAGTACTTGGGTTGATGAGAGATTTGGTCACTCTTGCATTGATTTTTGGTGCCGCATGGATCCTTAATGTTGATTGGTTCCAAGTGCCAAACCATTGTTGCATTGCTCATGCCAAGTTATAGATCAATAAATGAAGACTATGTTTGGACGTGTATTTCCTAAGTTGATATAAATGGTAACACTGATTTGTTGGACATAGAGTGAATACTATGCATGTAGTGTTGCAAATATTTTTTTTTGAAAGTTAATAATATAACTTATTGATAATATCACAAGCTTATTATTTTTTATTATGATTAGAAAACACTGAATATCATTTTTGAATATATAATGCAGTATTAAGGTGACTTTTTAAAATGATTTTGATGAAATACACATCCCAAGAAATCCACTGGGCACGTTCCCCCATTCTATATATGGTGCCTAGGGTAAATTGGTCGATTGCAGTTTTGACAACCTAAATTGACGGGGACATGGAGTGAGGCCCACAATATGCATAGATGTAGCTAGTTCGAGAAGACCCCATGACCTCTTGCTTGTAATTTAAAGCACTCATCCACTCAAGCTAACCCACTAGGCTCTCTCTCTCTCACACACATTGTCGATTGCGGTTTTGGAAACCTAAATTTATGGGGACATGGAGTGAGGCCCGCAAGATGCACAAAGGTAGCTAGTTTGAGGACTTGACTCCACAACCTCATGCTTGTCATTTAAAGCACTCATCCACTCGAGCCAACGCACTAGGTTTACACACACACATATTTGCCACCTTGGAAATTTTGTAAAACATCATGATACTATTGTGATCTTGGCAAACAATGGATGCATGGGTACACCTGGTTAAACTTATATGTAGATGTTTATATATTGATCATCATTTTATGGTTTTTTCTTATACTGTATCCACTAATAGCATGTTCTTCAAGATTTTTGTTGTACTTGTATTTTTGAATATGATATGAATTAATGATCAAATCACCGAACATTGTTGAGCAAATGGTATATTGGATGTTGAATTTTTCCTTTTTGTATCAATGGTTTGTTGCATATACTATGTTGTGGATAGTGGTAGAACTGCAACATATTTTATTCTAAAAACCACGTTTTGTAAAATAATGTGTAAGATTGGCAAAACGAATCATTTATCACATGATTGAGGTGTTTATTAATTGAGTTGTTTATAAAAGCAATGCCATATGACTTTACATAATCAATTCTAACTCGCACTAAACTAGAGGAAGTTGTCTTAATATCTCTCATCACATGGGCTTTCCTTGTCTAGATTTGTATTCTTAACATTCATAGAATATAAAATGCCAAACTTTTAGTGTGTTACCCTTATCCCTTAAGTAGGTAGTTATGATTCTATGTGTGGATCCCATCTCTATAAATTAAGGCCCATGAAGTAGATGTACTGTGAAAAACAATAAATAGTAAGAAAGCTTATTAGAAGGTTGCACCCAATAGAAAATTCTTTCTTTAGAAAGAAGTTAGGTTCCACCTACTAGAAAGTTCATTCTTTAGAAAGTAACTAGGATGCTAGATATAAATTATCAAAAGAGGTAGAAACAATGTATTGAGATGTCTTGTGAAGTATTGTTATATTTCGAGATTTGATCAAGTGAAAGTTTTCCCCACCTTAAGAGGGAAGTGAACATTAATGTTTGGTTATCATAATATACAAGGGTATATTTATCATATTTTAGTTTATTTTCTTATTGTATTTGTTTATTTTCTTTTCATTTATAATTTCTATATAATTGGTTGTGTTTCAAGTTTAAGGTTGTAGGAACACAAGAAGTGGTATCAAAGACCTTTTTTTTGAGCTAGCCTGTACCCTTTTAAAAAAAGGCTATATACATGTTCCCATGTTTTAAATAACATGGATATTTTGTTTAGTGGGTAAAATTGTCATTGGGGAAGAATACACATAAGAAATATGAGAGTCACTTTGCTGAAAACCCTTGTAACCCCTATTGATACCCATTTAAGTGATATTGCATTAGACATCGCTTGCATACATAATCTCACTTCCATGTACCATGGGGTATATAAGAAGTCCCTTAGGTATATCTAAAACCATCTCTAGCTAAATCTATAGGTCATTTGGTTGTTATAATACACATAGAACAACACTTAAGGAGGTCATTTTCCAGTACTTGGGTAGTCGGTCAGTACGACTAAGGGCATTGTTGATCCTCCTTAGTTAGTTCCTTGAGATATTGGGCTAAGTATTACTGTTGGATCCCACAAGTATTGCAGATATCTATAGAATCATAAACTCCTTTATCTGTAGGACCCTAAAATATGTAGTCTCTATTGCATATGACACAAATTGTTAAAGTTGCAACATCACGAGTCATTTTCCAACCCAATCTCGTGTACTAGGATTGGGCCTCATGTGTTGAGGTAATAGGGAGCTCGAGAGGGACTCATGAAACTTGGAGTAGAATTCTTGGGTTGGACTCAAGAATGACTAAGCCTTCAGTGTAAAAGGTTATTCCTTATGTGTTAAGGTGAATACTTTGACATGTCAAACTGACGATGTTGTACAGTTTTGTTGGACAAGGATAAGTACTTGTGTGTCAAGTTGGATTCTCATATATTGAGGTGGGCCTCATGTTGTAGAGGCAATGCTTTCCTAGTTGAAGCATGCCGATGTGTGACATTCTACTCACCATGATCTACCTATTAAGTCTCCTCTAGAAACTAATCACCTCTAGAATGGATTACTTTAGCATAAGGTCACTTGGAACGAATAGTAGAATGATATGACCACATCAATGGTTAAATATCCTTGGTATAATTTTTTATGACAAATAATTAATGTGATGGATAAATTGAAGTTGACAATATGGACCATGTAGATAAGATAGAGAGACAAGAGATGACATTCATAGAGAATAGAGAAACTCGAAGTGCTCATGATATTAACTTCAATTAAATAGAGAATTTGAATTACACATGTTTATTGACTTCAATGAATAATTCTCCATGGAGTAGTGGATGAGGATGATCCCATTCAGACTGTTGTTGATGGTATTCCACCTTAATGGGAGACATTCCTAGCTGCCGTAAATGGACAAGATGAACAACCTAACTTCAAGAGACTATGACATGATTTCCTCCAAGAGGAAGGGCGAATCTAAAGAAAGTCCACTTCTTCCAAAGAATATAACCTTGCTCTTATGGCAAGGATAAAGAGAGAATTGATGAGTTTGAGGAGCCGAGCAATTTCTCCATGCAGCGATTTTCTATATTCTGCGTGAGGCTTCCTTCACTATGCAGAGATTCGCTACCTATTGCATAATACCAAATTTGCAAGTTAATGATGTAGTGAGCTTTTGTCAAGAAATAATATCAATATAAAAGGACTCTATTTATCTTCCGCAAGGAAGCATAGATCAAGAGGAAGCCCACAAAACAATAAAAGATAAGTAATTGTATTTTGATTATTAATTGCTCTTGTAAATCAGATCTGAATGTTTTTGAATATATTTCATTATATTTATATATAGATCTGTATTTCTATAATTAGGAAGTATGTTATAGTATAACATGATGAGTATATGTTATAGTTTTCTTGTATTGGAAAACAATAAGCTCATGGAGTACATGTTATGATTGAGTGAAAATCCCATGGTGATGCACAACATTCCATGAGGTCTTGTTACTTTTCTAGAATGAACCTCTTTGCTAACATGATTAGGAGTAGTGCACACTCTTAATATTATGTTCTGGTAGAGATGGAAGGCATCTAGAAAGTTACCGTGTGTATACATGATATGGATGAGTGTTGTGTTGAAGCATTGGCTTAGATGGTTACATAACTGTGTGCTATTGTCATTACATTGAAATGTTCATATGATTGAATTTATGATCATGCATGGTTGCTAATCATTTGACTAAATTTGGTTTGTAGGGGAAGTTCACGTTCCATGACCTAGAAGAGAAGAATGACAATTATGAATTCGTTTGATTTAATGTCAAAGATGAAAGGATTTGTGCATTGTGTTTTGCAAGGATTGAAGAAAATAGAGTAGAGCTAATCTCCGAAGATAACATTCGCTATATTTTGCATGAAAGCCTAATTTCCATGCAAGCATTCACTATATCTTGAATGAGATTGAATTTGGCAAATTATTATTTCATGTTTACATTCATGTGCTAAAAGAGAAGAAGATGATATATATTTTGGTTCTCCCCATTTAGATGTTGAGAGGGAGAAGCCAGGAGAGAGAACCAATAGAACTATTTAAAAGATAAATTGATGAACCTCTTGATAAGAGGAGAGCTGCATGGTGCTCATATATTATGTACGAGGCAGAAAATATTGGATCACTTGCTGGCACATCCAGAGAGAGTATTGAAAGAGATCCGAGGTATATAGTTTTGATGAGTCACATCAGTGTTTCAGAACCTTCCTTCTATGAAGAAACTGCTAAGCAACAAAAATGAAAAATGCCATGTATTATGAAGAATAATGTTTGGGAAGTTGTTCATAGTAACTTCACCAGATGGATATAACGATTGCCTTTCTCCATGGTGGTATTGAGGAAGAGGTATACATTCAACAACCTGAGGTGTTGTGGTTCATGGGAAAGAGTCCCATGTATGCAAACTGATGAAAGCCTTGTATGGGCTTAAGCAAGCCCCATGGGCTTGGTATTCACGTTTGACAACTATCTTCAAAGATTGAGCTTCTCTAAGAGTGTAGCTATTACAAACTTGTACTTCAAGATTGTATAGAACCAACCTATGATATTGGTTATCTATGTTGATAATTTGTTCCTTAATGGAGAGGAACAACAAATAGTTCGGTGCAAGAGGGATCTCACTTCTTAGTTCGAAGACTTGAGTCTTATGCACTACTATCTTGGTCTTGAAGTTTGGAAATAATATTTTTTCCTTTCGTAATAAAAATACACAATTGATGTGTTACGAAGGTTTGGTGTGACGAATTACAAATCCATATCTAATCCGTTAGCCTATAGTTTAGGGCAACTAAATGAGTTGGATTCTGGATCGGATCGAATGGATGTTACCAAGTATATGTAGCTTATTGGTCCTTTAAATGTATTTGATACATAGTAGACCTGTTATATGTTATTATGTAAGTCAGCTTATGTATGAGCCTAGTCATTGACATTAGATTACTACTAAGATTGTGCTTAGGTACCTTCGAGGTACATTTTCTTATGGTTTTAGATTTACCTCCAGTGGTGGGGTAATGTTACTTTGTTATGCCAACTCCATTTGGGCTGGTAGTATATTGCGACTAGTACTACATAAGCAAAAGTATAGTGCAAAAGTAAGGCATGGTCCATAGAAGTGCCTCAGTACATTGGTACTGATGAGAAGATTGCATATATGTTAAGTAAGCCTCTACCCATGATGAAGTATAAGTACTTTCGAGACAAGCTTGGCATGGAATATAATGCCTCCCTCGTTGAAAGGGAGAGTTAAATTTACAACATCACGAGTCATTCTCCAAGCCAATCTTGTGCACTAGGATTGGGCCTCATGTGTTGAGGTAATAGGGAGCTTGAGAGGGACTCAGGAAACTTGGAGTAAAATTCTTGTGTTGGAATCAAGAATGACTAAGCTTGTAGTGTAAAATGTTATTCCTCATGTGTTGAGGTGAATACTTTGATATGTCAAAGTGATAATGTTGTATGGTCTTGTTGGAAAAGGCTAAGGACTTGTGTGTCAAGTTGGATTCTCATGTATTGAGGTGGCCCTCAAGTTGTAGAGGCAATGCTTTGGTAGTTGAAGCATGTTGATGTGCGACATTCTACTTACCATAATCTAGCTATTAAGTTTCCTCTAGAGACTAATCACCTCTAAAGTTGATTACTTTAGCATAAGGTCACTTGGCATGAATAATAGAATGATATGACCACATCAATGGTTAAATCTCCTTAGTATAATTTGTTATGATCAATAATTAATGTGATGGATAAATTAAAGTTGACAATATGGACCATGCAAATAAGATAAGAGAGATAAGAGATGACATGCATAGATAATAGAGAAATTCGAATTGATAATGATATAAACTTTAGTTAAATAGATAATTCAAATTGCACATGTTTATTGACTTCAATGAATAATGGAGAACTTGAATTGTTAAGCTTCAGTGGCATTAATAATGTATGCCTTAGTTAAAGGAGAACTCATAGTGGTCACTTCAATAAATAAATCAACATGATTTCAATTAAAGAGAGTTAATTAAAGTGTTAATAATTAAGATCTAGTTAACTAAAGTGCTTTTCATGGAAACACTTTAGTCAAACTATAAGATGACACTTAAGTTAACTAAGTGTTTGCATGATGACACTTAAGTTAGCATCCTAACTAAGTGATCTAGCATCCGGTTGAAGTATGAGTTCAGTTTGAAGTTAGTGCATGATGTATTTGGCCAAGCATATGTTATATTGTGAGTTGGATATGTAGAACTCATTCCAGTTAATTGGTTTTGATTCAACCAAGGAAAAAGTGTCAATTTGTTTAGTGCAAGAGCTACAATTTGCTTAGTGCAGGAACTGTGAATTACTTAGTGCAGGAACTACGAATTGCATCATTGCAGGAAAGTGTGAATGGATGTGAGGAAAGGGTGCGCTAGTGTTAAAAGTGTGATAGAATTGTATGCTAGAATACTGCACATTACCTCCTTCCATCTCTTTTCTCTTTTCTGCTACTGCAAAAGACATTCTATGCTATCTATCATTATTATACCGAGGAGATTTGCTGGGGTTTTTCACTCTCATTGTTTTGAGGTTTTCCCTAGGGTGCATACTGTGTTATGTGTGATTGATATATGTATGAATGTTCTACTGATTTCAAGTACTAATATATAACGCATATAAATTTTAAAAGATCAAATCCTAACCAAAAAAATCAACCCAAGTATCCTACATAAATTGAAATATCAAGAATTTGAGAATTCAATCATGCAATATTGATCATTCGGGAGTAATACTCCAACATGTGTTTTCTCTTAGGAGGTCACAGGTTCAAATCCAGAGGGGGGTAGTGTATGTACACCTCTATAGACTTTAGCAGTTAAATCCCTACNCCTTGTCCCACAAACAAGGGGGTCTCATACACCAATTTGGTGTCTCGCTTGGCGGTGACCTTAAAAATAGATTATTATTATTATTATTATTATTATAAATAGAGGAAGGAGAGAGTATTTTCAAATAACATCAAATACTCATTTTCTCTTCTTTGAAATGCCCTCTTAGTGATGTGCTAGAATTCACGAGGAAACATTGGTAGAGCATATGAGGAAGAGGTGGGTGATTTATTTCTATTTCTACTGTTCTTTGTACATTTGATCTCTCTCTCTCTCTCTCTCTCTTGATGGATAGGGTTTATTGCTCTCTTCGAGCATCTTGGATTCTAGGTTGAGGGTTTCATTGCTTGGAGGATAGATATTAGGGTTTGGAAACATTTGAATGTATTTGGGAAAGAATAAAATGATGACATATTGCCTTGAAGATAGTTTTGGACGGATTTTCACAATTGGAGGAGATAGGTTTTGTTAACTAACCCTAGATGGGGAATTTTGGGTGGTTGGATATTTTCCTAGCATTGAGAGGAGGCCATGGTATGTATGTAATTCATTAATTGAAAATATATTTATGAGATTTATAGTTGTCAACATATTGTGTATATTATATATTTGGTTTTTAACATTTAATCTTCTTGGGATGCTTATTTATAGCTCTTAAATTTCTTTCCAATTTGACACACCTAAGAGAAAACAATTTGAGGGACTTAACACTAAGATTGAATATAATAGTACAATCATTTGTTTATGTTGCATCTAATGTTATATATATTGTTTAAAAAGTGTTTTTAGATCTGGTTTAAGAATGTGAAGTGCCTTAGAGGGATGTAAACTGTTTGGAATGATTGATATATTTTTTCTTTGAATTGTCATGAATTTTGGGGCTACTAGAAGTGAATTATTGTGATTGTTCCATTGTTATTTTATACATTAATTTACAACAATATTTAGAAATTTATTTGAGTGTTGTAGCCTCTTTTTCCATCATGCAAAATAGAATATTTTTTTCTTTATTTTGCACCTAGAAAGTTCTTTGATACCACTTGTAATATACCTTAAATATGAATATGAAATCACACACAATATATTAATTATCCTCAAACTTTATTAATAGGGAAATACTTTTTAATTGATGATTTTATGGAAGGAATCCACTCTTGTTCACTTGCCTCTTTGAGGGGGAAACCTCTTATGATCTTAGCTCCAAATACAATATTATTTCACACATTCATAAGGAGGATTCCATCCTTAAGTATAGATCACAAGAGAACTTCAATTATAGCAACTTCTTAACTACCTAGTGGATCTAAAATAATGAGGCCCCATTACATTTATTCTATAACAAATACCATAGCGAATCTTATTTAATAATAACAATAATGGTGGGTATTATATACCTTAAGTTGAATGCCATCCATTGATATTACTCTAATGGGACCTTTTTCCCCTCTTACACTCCTAGGGAGGATCATAACAAATCAAGAGAGATGACATTGGCATAAAAACTTATGGAAACTACATTTCCCGGAGTCAACTTATGAAAACTGTATATGCTCATTTTGATAGAGACACTCTGTTGACAATAAAATTAACACCATCGAAGATGATGGTCTGAATACATATCTTCTTTTCGCCCACAACATGAAGACCAAAATTTGGAACAAATTGAGAGCATTGATCTCTCATTGGACCACTACTTCCGCAAAGGATGAAATAATTCTGTAAAAGAATTCAATACCAAGACTAATTAAGGATCAAAACCTAGTCACCACAACTCCTTGAGTGGAAAGAATACATGGCATATGTATTAATTGTCCTAAAAACCTGGAAATTCAAGTTTCAAAACTTAGGAACATAACCTACTTTATCACTTCCTTTGAGCAATTAACTATCTGCAAAGAGGGACTTATAGACAAATATTTTCATATGGAATGTTTATTACTGGTTTCAAGGAATATATTAGAGCACAAGTCATCATGCAATGTATATATACTTGGTTACAGGCCTCTCAATGACATCTAGAAGCTGAGATAATTATTCATGCATCAACCAAAATATCCTTTGTCATTTCTCGCACTTTCCCCTTAATGGTTCCTACTACTACCCCCTCATATTCTCAACCCCTGAAAGTCCACAAGTTATCCCCATTAGAAATGGATTAACACCAATGACTCAACCTTTGATATGATTGTGATTAAAGGTACGTTCTTAGCCATCAATGTAAAGGTCATAAATTACTTCATATAGATGTGTCCTCCCACAAATAGTTGGAATACATATTAGCGGAATAAGATTTCAATTTTGTAGTTGTAGAGACCACCCCTCCTTTGCATGAAGACCCAACTCCATACGCGCCTATGAAATAACCCTTAATTTCCCTCCATGCTTTATCTATTCTTTCTTCCTCGGAAACCACGAAGCTGATAGGATACGTTAAGTACAAAAAGGTGATTGTTTTGGTTGAAGGTAGAATCATCCATAATTTTATCCATAAACGTGTGGCTAAAGGGATCCGTTGTTATATTTATAGTATCTATAATTTTCAATTATGATTGCTAATGGTGGTATGATGAAATTGGAGGACAATATGAAAAGTACAACTTCAATTGGGGGACAATAAACTCAAGACTCGTATGTTCACCATCGACATGGGTGGTTGCGATGTCGTCTTTGAGGAGAACTCTTTATGAAGTTTGGTCCTGGTCACCATGGATTTTAAGGAGCTACACATGAGTTTCACTATAAGGTGCCAAACACATACCATTAAAGGACTTGAATTGGGGGCTATATAGATTATCAACTCCCACAATATGGTAAATCTCTTGAAAAATTACCACTCAAGTATCATTTCCCAATTCCATGCCATTCAAATCAGGGACAACCTTGCACCAAAAATTCACCTTGACTTGCAATTGGTTTTGATCAAACATCAACAGGTCATTGGCACACCCAATGGCTTACCCCCCTTGCATGGTGAGCATGATCATGCTATTCCATTGATTCCAATCAATCAACCCAAAAATTTGCATCCTTATAGGCACTTGTTTTCTGAGAAGAATGAAATTGAAAATATTATTCAAGAACTATTGGAGTTTGAAGTCATTCGTTCCAATACTAGGCTTTATTCATCCCCAATGGTTATGGTATTGAATAAACAAGAGAATTAGCACGTGTCCTAATTTTCCATGCTTCTAATAAATTAAATATCAAAGAAAAATTTCCCATCCTAGTTATCGATGATATAATGGATGAGCTCCACAGTGCTAGATTCTTCACTAAACTTGACCTCTATCTAGGGAACGATCAAATTCAAATAAAAGAGGTAGCCATTTTGAAGATGGATTTTTGAACACATGAAGGCCATTACACATTCTTAGTGATGTCATTTGGAATTTGCAATGCTCCATATACATTTCAAAACCTCACAAACAAGAATTTTTAGCTGTTCCTTTGTGATTTTTTTCTTGTCGTCTTTGATGATATCTTGATTTACAATAAAAGATGGGATTCCTAGGTAAATCATTTAGATAAAGCATTACAACTCCTTTGGGACCACTGATTGTTCCTTAAATGTTCCAAATGTGAATTTGGGGAATCATGGGTAGAATACTTGAGTCACATTGTCAGTTAGGGTGAGATATGAGTAGACCCCAAGAAAATTGAGGGAATGCAAGATTGACCATACCGCAAAACCCAAAAGATCTTACACTATTTTTTAAGACTCACTAGCTGTTACATAAAATTTGTGAAGAACTATGGGAGAGTTGTCACCCTATTAACAACCTAACTCAATAAAAAAATCTTTGTATGGAATGACACAACCAAACAAGCCTTCTTAGATTTAAATAAGCCATGTGTACCACACCAATTGTAGCAATGCTTGGTTTTACTAAGACATTTGCCTTGAAATGTGATGCTTCAAGTAGAGGTATTGGTGCTTTTTAGTGCAATAAGGAAGATCCTTAACATTCACAAATAAATAGTTATTTGACGAAAAATTGGGCAAGTCTACTTCTGAGAAAGAGATGATGGCTATTCTTGATGATGTCATTAATTGGAAAATATATCTCATTGGAAGGCACTTCTAGATCATGACATACCATCATAGCCTAAATCAATTTTTGGAACAATAACTATCCTCCCTAGAAGAACACAAGTGAGTCACTAAGATTCTTGGATATCATTATGAGATCATCTACAAAAGGGGAAAAGTTAATGTCATGGTGAGTGCATTTTCAAGGAAATATATGGAAGATGATTCTTTTTTCGCTTTATCTTCACTAGTACCAAATTGGTTAATAAAATCATTACAAAAGTGGTTGACCAATTATAAGGTGTCTCAACTCATGAAAATAATTTAGGAATACCCCAATCCTCCCAACAGTTACACTTGATAGGAACATAAATTGAGGTATAAAGGTCTCCCTTTTTTGGTACCAAATTTAGCTTTAAAACAAAGGATACTAGACGAGTTGCATTCATCTCATATGACAAGTCATTGAGGTTTTTATAAAATTTATGAATGAAATATTTTATCTTTCTTTTGGGAGGGAATGAAAAAGGACATCCACACTATAGTAACTAAATGTGACACTTGTCAAAGAAACAATTGTGAGATAGTAAAGACCCTAGGGGGTGTCATAACCATTTCCAATACTAGCAACTATTTGGATTGAAATCTCCATGTATTTTGTCGTCAATATTTCAAAATAAGGAAGAAAATCAATTATCATGGTGGTTGATCGAATTTCAATATATTCTCACTTTTGTTCCCTCTAGCACTCCTTTACACCAACAATTGTTACTCAATTATTTTGGATTAGATTTTTGAGCTACATGGTATACCTACATCCATTGTGTCCAACATGGAACCCACATTCACCAACTAATTATGGCATGAGTTTCTTACATTGCATGGCACCTAGTTGAAAACAAGCCGCACAACTTATCATCCTCAAACAAACATTAGGAGAATTTTGAGGTCTAAAATGAACCTCATAAAAGATGTAATAAAATATTGCAAGTTTGTCATTTTGTGAAAAAGGTATATTTACAACTCACCTTTTGAATTACAATTCATGTAACTATGGTTAAGTTAAAGTAAAAAGATGCATACAATAAAATTAATAAAAATCATTATTGATATAACTAGAAACATGAATACTTTTGAATACATAATTGCAAAAACAAAGTACTCATAAAAAGTCAAATATTTTAGATTTGAATTATAAACTTAAATTAAACTTTTATAAATAAATTCTAAGTTATATAAGTTAATTCATATTAATCATTATTTATTTAAAAATATTTAATATAAAATTTTAATTTATATTCTGAATTAAATATAATATTACATATATTTCAATATTATATTGTAATGTAATATTATATATATTATTTTCAGAAATAATATATTATACAATTTTTTAATTAATTAATATATAGCAATTTATATTAACATTTAACATGCACTTATATTATAAAAAACTAGTATAGTATTATGTTATATAACGTAAAAACATTGGTTCATGTTACATACCTTATATATTATATACGTTATATGAAGTTGAAACATATAATGTTATATAATATATAATAATTTTATTATGTCGAAACATTTTTATGAATTAATATACATAATATAATTTATTTATAATTTTTTTAAAAAGTTTTTTTAATTTATAATATTAAATTTAAAATCATTGAATTATGATTTTATTTTTATTTATAATATTAAATTTAAAATTATTGAGTTATGATTTTATTTTTAAAATTATGTTTGACTTTTGATTACTAATATGTTTTTATATTTAAAAGTGAAAGTACTTTAGAATGAAAGTACTTTAAGAATACTAACTACATAAATATTATATTCAAAAGTAATCTATGAGTACCTTTTTTATTATGAGTATGGTTGACTATGGATTTTCTATTGGAATATGGATAACTTCCCCACTGGTCTCTGCACAATTTCCCAAACATCATTCTTCATGATGGAGTTGTGCTCCACCATGGCATCTCTCCACACTTGTTGGCTGGCTGCCTCCTCAAAACTGGAAAGCTTTGAGTCTATGATGTTGGTCATCATGGCCATATAGGTCCGGAACTATCTCGGAGGCTTGCTCACCCTGAACATAGTCCTGGAAGCCTTCGTGTGCTCTCTGGCATCTCTCAAGGTCTTCTCAAACCACTTAGGATTCCTCATTGAAGTGGTGGGGGGAAACTGCCCCCCCTCCCTAGAAGGCTGACCCACTACGTTGGAACTCGGTGTACTCTGACTACACTTTGGATCCACCTGAGTTGTAGCCATCTCAATAGTAGGGAAAGCCTGAGATCTCTTGGAAGGTAAGTTATCCTCGAACTTAACATCCCTGCTCACCTAGAGGGGGGTGAATTAGTGTTGTTAACTTTTTAACAACTTAAATCACTTTTTAATCTATGCATTCAAACACATGATCAACAATAACACACATAACACAAATTTATCGTGGAAGCCCAATTGGGTAAACCACCAATACTTTCTATTACTGCAAAGTTTTGTTTACAAATAGTTTTTGCCTACTTCTACAGACATGGATGGTATTACACCCTTATTTACCAGCGACTACTGGAAGGAGGCTTTGACCCCCTGGTTTTATCAGCTACTACTGAAAGGATGCTATGACACCCTAGTAAGACTATTGCTTACCCTAATGCCTCCCAACCTCCCTCATATGATAATTTGATCTCTGATTGTACTTCAATCGATCTATCAATTGAAATTGCAGAGACAACTTCTCTCACTCATCATTCTGTCTATAAATACCCTCTAACACGTTTTCTGTAAATGCATCTCTTCACCGTTGCGCCTTTTCATTCTCAGAGCGTGCCTCTTCATGAAAACTCAATTCTTCATTTTAACCATTCTTTAACTCTATTTAGGTTTATCAGTCATACCTTTCTGCAACAAAATCTTACTAGAATTGCCTCTCCACTATGATAATTCTTCACTAGAAATTCTTCCGAATTTGCCTTTTTCCGCAATAGATTCTTTCCGCAACCATCCCGAGTCATTGATCCATTGCGGACTCTTTTCTGTCCGTCGATATAACACACAGATTTCCCTCCATAATCATCTTTCCACAAATTCCTTAGCTTTCCACAATTGTCTTTCCGCAACAGCCTTTCCGCATCGTTGATTTCTAGCTGACTCTTCTCTGGCCGTTGATCTGAGATCTAATGCGAATTGTGAGTTTTCCAAATTTCTTAAAAGTTCTTCCGCTATTTGCTTTCCGTAATATTTCTTTCACGTCGTCGATCTTATGCAGACTCTTTCCTGATTGTCGATCTTTAGATCAAATGCGGATTGTGGGGTTTCCAAATTTCTTGTAAATACTTTCGCAATTTCCTTTCCACAATATTTCTTCTGCACCGTCAATCTCTTGTGGATTCTTTCCCGACCGTCGATCTTGCGGATTGCAGGTTTTCCAAATTTCTTGAAAATAATTCTGCAATCTTTGTTTCTGCATTTCTTCTGAACTTTTGATTTCCTTACCGGTTCACTCTTGACCATCGATTTACGATCAAATGCGGATTGCGTATCTTCACTTTTCTTTGTGCAGAAATTATTCACCACCGTTGATCTTCTCAAAATCGACCTCCACAATTTCTCTTGACTGATCTGGACTGTCCAATTTTTCACTTCACTCTAGCATTCGGGAATGTTATTTTCCACTCATATTTATTTAGCGGATCTTATTATAGACCATTGATCTCTGTCTCTCGAATGATCTGGGTCTTCCAAAGTTTCTTTGGCGCTTCCAATATTTGATTTGTGGATCCATCCAAATCTTCTTGGCACTTCGGACTATTATCTACCACTGCTCATTTTGCATAAAGTTTCCCCTGTCATCGACATACAATCCGATCTTTGGAATTTCTTTTTCAGCCATCTTGTCTTTGGTTATTCCTTTGTTACTACTGAACTTCTTTTCCATCAATAACAACTATTTTCAACAATCTCCCCCTTGTACATTGATGGCAACTCCTTAATTTTTTCCCCCTTTGACATAAATGACAAAGGTTTTTTCTTCCTGATAGCTCCCCTTGTCAACATATCTTCCCTTGACATGATGCCTTTTTCTCATTTTTATTCATTGTAAGGAGATTACTCCCATCTTTTTCCTAAGATGTTTGCAAATGCTCTTTGGGTAGTGGCTTTGTGAAAATATCAACTATTTGTTTTTTGGTGTCAACATATTCTAGTTTGACAACCTTTTGTGACACTTGATCTCTTAGAAAGTGATATTTTATTGGTATGTGCTTTGTCTTGGAGTGCATGACAGGGTTCCTTAATATATTTATGGCATGCGTATTGTCACAACTTATCACTATTGGATCTTCATATTTTACAAGTAAGTCTTCTAATGTCCGTTTTATCCAAATGAATCGAGTACAACATGATGCAACAACAATATATTCAGCCTCTGTTGTAGATAGTGATATGGAGGATTGTTTCTTGCTTAGCCATGATACCAAACAATTTCCCAAAAAGAATGCTGCTCCACTGGTACTCTTTCGGTCATCAACACTTCCTTCCCAATATGCATCAATGAATGCCTTTAGAGTAAAGTTATTGCTTTTTGGATACAACAATCCATAATCCATAGTGCATTTTAGATATCTAATAATTTTTTTAACTGCAGCCATATGTGTTTCTTTTGGGGCTGATTGGAAGCTAGCAACCAACCCTACAACTTGCATTACATTTGGTCTAGTAGTTGTTACATATAACAGTTGTTACTAATCATTGACCTATACATAGTATGATCTACTTCTAAGGATTCATCATTCTTGCTTAATTTACAACCGATGACCATAGGAGTACTAATAGATTTGGATTCTTCCATTTTGAATGTATTCAATATTTCTTTGATATACTTAGTTTAAGAAATGAAAATCCCTTTTTCTGATTGAGATACTTGTAAGCCTAAAAATAATGTTAGTTCTCCTAACAATAACATTTCAAATTATTTCTTCATTTCAGATGCAAAGTTTACACTAAGAATTTTGAAAACACTTCCAAATATGATATCATCTACATAGACTACCACAATCATCATATTTTCATTTTCAAGCTTTGTGTACAAATTACTATCAGTGGCCCCTCTTTTGTATCCTTCTTGTTTTAAATAATTGTCAAGTTTGAAGAACCATGCCCTTGGAGCTTGTTTAAGGCCATAGAGCGATTTCTTAAGTTTGCACACATAATTTATGTTTTTTGATAAGAGAAAACCTTCAGGATGCTCAATATAGACTTCTTCTTCAAGTTACCCATTAAGGAATTCATATTTTACATCCATTTGATATACCTTAAAGTTTTTGTAGCATGCAAAAGCTAAGAAAATCATGATGGCTTCGATTCTTGGCATAGGTGCAAAAGTTTCTTCAAAATCAATGCCTTCTACTTGAGAATATCCTTTACATACTTACCTAGCCTTGTTTCTTATCAAATGACCATGTTCATTGAACTTGTTTTTAAATATCCATTTGGTTCCAATAACGTTCATATCCTTAGTTCTTGGGACAAGTTCCCAAGTTTGGTTCTTTTTTGTTTGATCAAGCTCTTCATGCATAGCAGTGACCCAATCCTCACGTTTTCAAGCTTCTTTAAATGTTTTGGGTTCTATTATCGAAAGTAGTGCTTGTTCTTTAACAATTAATTTTCTTTTTGTTTTAACTCTTGATTCTTTGTTACCAATTATTTATTTTTCAGGACGATTTTTTTGGACCCACCTAGATGGTGCCTTTGTGTCTGATCTCGGGGAATTTTCATTCTCATTTTCATGTGATTCTTCTTCCTCTACCTTTTATTCGTCTTCCTCTTCAGAATTATCTTCTTTTGTGTACTTTATTTTTATTTTTTATCATCTACTTTTTCATCATCAATTTCTTCATCATCCACACTTCCTTGAATTTGTATTCTTCTTGGTTTTGTATCATCAACAGTTACATTTTTACTTTCTATGATCTTGTGTGACCTTAGATTATAACATATGTATTCCTTTTTGGTGGAAGAATATCCAAGAAATATGCCTTCATCCGTTCTAGAGTACAACTTCCCTAGATTATCATCATCTCTTTTTATGTAGCATTTACTTCCAAAAGGCTCTAAAATATTTAACTAATGCTAGTCTTCCAAACCATCGCTCATAAGGAGTTCTGTCACTATTCACTTTGATTTGTCCTCTATTTTGTACATAGACAGTTGTATATATTGCTTCTCTCCAATAGCCATAAGGAAGTTTTGCTTCATTAAGCATAGTTCTAGTTGTTTCTTGGACTGTCCTATTCCTTCTCTCAGCTACTCCATTTTGCTGAGGAGTTTTTGCTGCTGAGAATTTTCTCTTGATTCCATGTTTTTAACAGAACTCATTGAACTCATTTGAAGTGAATTCCCCACCATTATCTGATCTTAGAAATTTAATTTTTCGATTTCTTTCATTTTCAACAAGGGCTTTGAAGGCTTTGAACTTCATAAAGGATGTTGATTTCTTTAAGGAAAGTCATCCAATTCATCCTTGTATAGTCATCCATTAATAACATAAAGTAATATTCTCCTTGAAGGTTTTAGTCCTTGTTGGTCCACAAAGAGCAGTGTGAATTATTTCTAATATCTGGGAGGTTGTATGTTCTTTCACCTTGAATTTTGTTCTTGTTTGTTTCCCATGAAGACAATGTCTACACACATGATTTGGTGGTTTTATGATTTTTGGCAGATTTCTTACAGCTCTCTTCTGACTACTTCTTACAAGATTTTCAAAGTTCAGGTGGCCCATCCTTCTATGACACAACAAACTTTCATCAACTTGGCTCATATAACATTGTTCTTCATTTTCTAGAATGTACACATTGATTGGAGTTCTCACAGAAGTCCCAACAAGTTTTCCTGAATCTTTTCTTATGATTTGACACTTCTTTGAATCAAATATACATATGTGTCCTTGATCGCATGTTTGACTCACACTCAAAAGATTAGGTTTTAATTTTTCTACAAGTAGAACATTTTCAGCTTTCATCTTATCTCTAATAGTCGTTGTATCGTTCCCGATTATTTTAGAGGATATATTATCTCCAAATGTGACCTTTCCTTTTTGCTTTCTTTTTGGGCTTAGGAATTTAGTTGGGTCACCTGTCATGTGTTTTGAGCATCCAATATCCATATTCCATAGATTTTGTTTTTCTGTAGCACATAGAGCCAATGAACATTCCACATCAACCTTCCTTTTCCAAGCTATCCATTTGTCCTAAAATTTTGAGGTGTCATCCATAGGAGTTACTAGTTTACATTTTCTAGAAATGTGTCCCTGATTACCACATTTGTAGCATTCTATACTATAACTCCGTAGAGGAGCAAAATAATTGTAGTTTCTTCCTTTTTGATTGTTTCAGGTAATATTTTCTTATAGACAGAAGTATGTGATGTAATCCATTTATCCACGGGACTCTTTAGTTTACAATTTTTAGCCATATCTCCAAAATTGTTACAGGTGTAACAATTTCCTAAAAAGAGTTGGTGATGTTTACTTGTCACTGGTATTTTAAGAATCATATCTGTTCTTTGTAATGGAGAAGCATATTTCTTACTCTCTTCTCTTTTAATTTGGCTCATGAGTAGAACAACATAACTTCTTTTATTTCCATCTTGATTTGTGCAAGAAGAATATCTAGGTTTTTCTTTGTCAAATCCTAATATAGATTTATCGCTTGATGGTCTTTGGACACTTGGAATTTCATCTAAAATCCTTGAGCTATTTTCATATCTTGATTTGATAGATTCTTCATCCAGTTTCTTTCTAAGGTGCATAATGTCTTGTTCAATCCTTTCAGATTCTTGCATTTTCTTTTTGAGTTGTTGTTCTAGATTGTTTTCAGTCCTTTCAATTTCTAGAACCGTGTTTTTTAAATTAGCAATCATTCTCTCCACATCTTTGTTTTTCTATTCAAATTCTATCAGGTGAGTTTTTGATTTCATATTCATCTTTTTATACATCTCTAATTCTTCATGATCATTTATAAGTTTTGCTTCAATATCTGTCACATCTTCTATTTCTTCTCCAGATATTTTTCTTTCGAAACCCATGAATAGGACTTCAACATCTTCACTTATTTCAACATCTTCATTGTCTTCTTTGGAGTAAATGTTTTTTGTTATTTTTCTGAAACTTCTTCTTGTATATGATCTTATTCTTTTGATCTTTCTTATGACAACAAGGTTTTTCATCATCACTATCCTCTTGTTTTGGGTAAGGACACTTTTTGGCAAAATGTCCAATCCTTCCACAGTTAAAAAATTTAAAGGGTAGATTCCCTTTATACTTTCCAGTTCCCATCTCAAGTTTCTTGATGAAGAGAGCTTCCTCATCATCTAGGTCCTTGGATTGGATCTTGGATACTGCCTTAAAAGGTGCTTCCTTCTTTGATGATCCATTTTGTCATGTTCTCATCTAATAGGTAGTGAATATCCCATGTAGTTCATTTATTGCCATAAGTTTAAGATCGTCTAGTTCTTCTAAAGAAGACACCTTTGAGTAATACTGCATTGGCAGGGTTCTTAGTACCTTCTCGACTACTTCTTTTTCTTTAATTTCTCCTTCAATGTCTCTAATGGAATTAACAATTTCATCTACTATTAGAAGATATTTTGTAATATTTTCTTCCTCTTTCATTTTTAGGTTTTCAAAATCACCTTTGTAGGTATGGAGTTTGGATTCCTTGACTTTAGAAGTTCCTTCATAGATACATTTTAGTGTTTCCCATGCATGTTTGGATGTTTTCCATTGCATGACTTTTCCAAGTACTGATTTTGTTAACCCACTCAAACTTGCATTTAGATATTTGGCATTGGTCTCAGATAGGCTTATCTCTCCTTCATCTATAGGTACTTCATTTGATACTTTATATTCTATTTCAACAGTACTCCAATCCTTGTATCCAAGGGCCATTAAATGGCACTACATTCTTACACTCCAGTATGCATAATTATCATTAGTAAATAAAGGAGGTCCGTTGGTGGCTAACCCTTGTTTATCCATAGTGATTTTCAATAGGATCTTCCTTACAGTGATTAAGCTGTACTGAAGGATCATGCTTTTATACCAATTGCTGGATTATGGATAACATTGAGAGGGGGGGTGAATCAATGTTGTTAATTTTGTAACTATTTAAATCACTTTTTAATTTATGCATTAAAACACATGATCAACAATGACACACATAACACAAATTTACCATGGAATCCCAATTGGGTAAACCACCAGTACTTTCTATTACTGCAAAATTGTGTTTACAAATATTTTATTCTTGCTTCTATAGACAAGGATGGTATTACACCCTTATTTACCAGTAACTACTGGAAGGAGGATTCGACCCCTTGGTTTTATCAGCTTCTACTGAAAGGATGCTACGACACCCTAGTAAGACTATTGCTTACCCTAGCGCCTCCCAACCTCCCTCATATGATAATTTGATCTCTGGCTGTACTTCAATCGATCTGTCAATTGAAAGTGCAAAGACAACGTCTCTCGCTCATCATTATGTCTATAAATACCCTCCAACACATTTTCTGTAAATTCATCTCTTCACCGTTGCGCCTTTTCACTCTTAGATCGTGCCTCTTCATGAAAACTCAATTCTCCATTTTAAAAATTGTTTAACTCTACTTATGTTTATCAGTCATACCTTTCTGCAACAAAATCTTACCAGAATTGTCTCTTCGCAATGATAATTCTTCACCAGAAATTATTCTGAATTTTCCTTTTTTCACAATGATATTTCCGCAATAGATCCTTTCCGCAACCATCTTGAGTCATTGATACATTGTAGACTCTTTCCTGTGCATCAATCTAACACACATATTTCCTTGCATAATCATCTTTTTGCAATTTCCTTAGCTTTCTGCAACAAACTTTTCGCACTGTTTATTTCTAGCAGACTCTTCTTTGGACATTTTTCTGAGATATGATGTGGATTGCAGATTGTGGGTTTTCCAAATTTATTAAAGGTGCTTCCGCAATTTTCTTTCCACAAGATTTGTTCTGCACTGTCGATCTTATGCGGACTCTTTCCTGATCATTGATATTTAGGTCTAATGCGGATTGCAGATTGCGGGTTTTCCAAAATTCTTGAAAATATTTCCGTAGTTTCCTTTTCACAATATTTCTTCCGCACTGTCGATCTCTCGCGAAGTCTTTCCCGATTGTCGATCTTGCAGATTGCGGAATGCGGATTATGGGCTTTCCAAAATTCTTGAACATACTTCCGCAATTTCCTTTCTGTAATATTTGTTTCTGCATTTCTTCAGAATTGTTGATTTCCTTGCGGGTTCACTCATGTCCGTCAATCTATGATCAAATGCGGATTGCGTATATTCAATTTTCTTTGTGCGAAAATCATTCATCACCATTGATCTTCTCAAAATCGGCCTCCGCAATTTCTCTCGACTGATTTGGATTGTCGATTTTTTTACTTCACTCTAGCATTTGGGAATGTTATTTTCCACACATATTTATTTGGATCTTATTGTAGATCATTGATCTTTGTCTCTCGAATGACTTGGGCCTTCCAAAATTTATTTGGCGCTTGCACTGCTTGATTTGCGGATCCATCCAAATCTTCTTGGCGCTTCAAATTGTTATGTGCCACTGCTCGTTTGGCGGATCTTTCCCCTGTTATCGACCTACAATCCGATATTTGGAATTTCTTTGTCAGCCATCTTTTCTTTTTTTATTTCTTTGTTATTACTGAACTTCTTTGCCATCAATGACAACTATTTTCAATATTTTCATCTACTATTTAGCATTTAACAAGTAAACAACTTTAACTCAAGCAATGCCACCTCCACCATAAGGGATGAAGTCATTCTCTATAATTTGATTGGTTCTTGTAAAGTTGATTTTGATAGTACATTTTTTGTTTTGAGATCCATTTTTTACCTCAAAATTCCCCTAATGTATCTAGTCAGAAGTCATCAACAAGTGTCTAAAAACCTATTTGAGATGTTTTGCATAAAAAATTAAAACTAGTAAGCACATTGGTTACCTCTTGTTGAATGGTGGTATACTACCACTTATTATGATTATACAATAATGAATGCATATGAAGATATATATGGCCAACAACCACCTTTAGTGGCTTCATACTTACTAAGTTCCTCCAAAGTGCATGTAGTGGATAGCCCATTTCACAATCACAAAGTAATTCTCTACACACTTAAGGAAAATTTGTTTATGGAATAGAATCACATAAAGCAATAGCAAGACCGTCATCACTTAGAATGTTCCTTTGTAGAAGGGGATCTAGTGTTTCTTTGTTTCCATGGTATGATCCAAATCCTTAACATAACATAATAAATCATAGTACACACATTGTACAAAAATGTAAACATGGAGAACAAATCCAAAATATATAAGAGACCAATGAGTTATACAATAACTCCTTAATGTCTAGGAGAATCTCCTCCAAATACCCCAATACATTCATATATCCAATTCACATATTACATCAATAATGACTACATGCCTTCTATATATACATATTCCATCTCATTACACATGTGGCACATTTATTAAGCCTTACATATGCATTTATAAACATTTACCCCCATATATGCCTCCCTTGGGGTCATATCATATACATTTATTCCCATATATACCCCCCTCGAGTCATATCATAGTTCTCTTGTACGAAAAGCTTTGTAGTTAATGACTTTACACTTGATGAAACCAAGTAATATTATTTCCTTATATTCCTTCCTTCTTCTTGCCCTTTTTTGGGGAAAATATGATAACATGCCGATTAACACTCACATTAAATATCAATCCAGGAATGTTAACTCTTGAGTATACATGCAAAATGTATGTAGATACAATATCCTTCTAATGTTGGTAGAATGAATCTAAATGCATATACTACTGTTGAGATTAAGTAGCCTTCAAACTTGGACTGCAAGGAATTCATTCACTCAATCCTCATAAAGTAAAAATCAATCATTCACCAATATGCTTGAAGGTAAAATAATCCACACTTCTATTCTGGAGCATACTATTTGCGGAAATCACACTACTGAAATAAGCTTACTATATCTAGAGGGAATCAACACTCATCCACACAACAATGAAGGAAAATATTAACTACATAACTCAACCAATTCAACAACAATCAATTCAGTCTTAAAGGTACGAGCTACTGTAACAATTAAAGGTATGAGCTATTGTGACAATTAAAGGTACGAGCTATTGTAATGTCTTCAATACTCAAATTGTTGATCTATGAATGATAACATGGATTGATATGAATAATGACGGTTTAATTAAACATTAGTCATCACACAATCCAATCCAATCATTTTCCTTTAACTCTGTAATTAATTTTAGCTATAGATAAACACCGAATAATAAAGACTAATAAAATCAACACACTGCAATTAATATATCTATAGAAATTAACAACTACAGAGGCAACTCATGTTCAATGAAGAGGTCCCTTCCTTTTCTAACTAGGAAAACAACACAATAATTAAATACTTATAAGAATTAAAGAGGTATCTAATATTAATAAAAGAAGTCTGATACAAGTCACAACAATGATGTGTTTGGGGCATGTCTTCTCTCAATCCTGGTTACTTAGCCCCCCTAACTGGTAGAATTACATATTCTTATGTTATATTCAACTAACTAATCCCCTCAAAATAGAACAATTGAACACCTTGAGAATCATCATGACATTTCACGATCCCATCCAAATATGGTTAAAATGCTGATACTCCTAGATCCTAGAGAACTGAATATCACCATGCTGGAACTCGTTGATCCACACTTGACCATCATTCGAATACTAAATTCTCAAGTGTCATAAGATGATGCCAACACTAGAGATTGGGGAATAGCAACATCATTGGTAACAACCCAAAGATAGCTCGCCCTTGGACACGTGGAGAAGAAAAAAAAAATTCCTTAGCAGATAATCATCCTTATTCATACCCTACCTACACAGAATCCTTAGAAAATCGATTAATAAGCCAACATGAGCACAAAATCACTTAAAAAATTTATATTATGACTCTAAACAATGTTATATTTCAAAGAGGTTGTACCTTGATCTAGGATATCAAATCATAAACATGATAATTTAAAAAATGATAGAAATTGACTTGAGTCAACTTATAAGAAGGTAAATAGATGACCAAAAAGGTGACAAATCATGGACCCAACACCATTGATGATGATCCATCCATGTAAATGTTTATTTATGATCTTATTCCTAGATATCTATTTGTCACATGATTTTATTTCCTTTGATTCCATTTGTTGTAGGTTTTGATCTTTGATAATTTCTTATTTTTTAATGGCTTTACAATGATTTTTTCCATGAATATTGTTTATTATTCCATATTATTTCTTGGTAGTGTCGATGTAGGTCACATCGAAACTACAAAATTCTATTTAGTTTATGCTATCTAATAATATATTAGTATATTTTGAAGGATAATTATATGTTATGAACTAAGTGGGGAATCCATGGGAGTAAATGCATATGATACGACCCCAAGGGGCACATATATTGGGGTAAATGTATGTAAATTTTAGGATCAAAATCATTAAGATACCATAATAAATCGAAGTACACACCATGTACATCAATGTAAACATAGAACAAACTCTAATATAGATATGGGAGATGAGTTATACAAGAACTCAAATGATAGGAAAACCTCCTCCAAATACCCCAATACATTCATATATAAAATTCACATGCTCCCCAAATAATGACAACATGTATTCTATATATACATATTCCGTCTCATTGCACATGTGGCCCCTTTATTAAGTAGACCCTATTACAAATACATTTACATACATTTAGTCTCACATATGCTCCCCTTGGGTCAAATCACTGTAACCCTATAAGAAAACATCTCTCAAGATAAAGTCCATCAAAAGATGGCACCAAAGTTCTATGGACCATATCAAGTTGTACAATTCATTGGACACGTGTCTTACAAATTATCCCTTCTATCCAACTACAATATCCGCCTAGTTTTTCACGTGTTATGTCTGAATAAAGGTTGCAGGAAAAAATTGCAGAGTTTAAACCAAATCACTGGAACTTGATGAAGAAGGCTCTGGTGGTAGAGAGGAATAATGAACACTCAATTAACATGGGAATCAACAAGATGAATCCAATATTAACTTTAGAGGAAAACTGTTTTTGGATACTTGAAATCAAAGAATCTGAGCATATTATTATGAATTCTGATTCAATATACACTTATTCAAGCATGAAAGACAACATAATGGAAATGAATAATAGGAAACAAATTCACATAAAGAAAAGATGGTACAGATTGTAAAAAGAAAAAAAAACGAGAATCTTTGGTCGAAAAACTTGCTTGGATATGCAATTTTTATTAATATTGAAGGCTCTATTAGAAAATGAGTTTTTATCATGGGTTCCAATCCCCATTACATTACAAAACCATGTGTTTATACATCAAGATTTTCTCCTCGAGATGATAAATACCTACATTCTAAAAATAGGCATTTGTAACTGCCTAATTGCATATGTCCCATAACTTAACAAACTATTCTCCTTAACTACTTAGAAAATCTTTAACTTTATTCTAAAACTATCCTTGTCATCCTTGTAGCCCGGGCCTTGAAATGAAAATATTCATTCATGCAATTTGTATTTCATTTTTCTGAATTTTTCTATAGTATTCCACTGATATCCAAATGGAAACTCTAGACTTGCCATCTCCTTTTCTAATACTCTCAACTCTACATGATCTATGTAAGAAATAGGTGGAATCTTAGAACCAGTTGCTCTAAATGCATTTACCAACTCAAAATCTACTACCAACCTGTCAATTATGACCTTTCCAGATAAGGAATGAGTCATGTACTCAAAATTCTTGTGATCTATCCTGTATGTAACCAATAAAACTTGATACTCTAACCAATAAATTAGCTTTCCATCTTCATCCCAAAAAGGAGGAAAACCCTTATGAAATAATTCTACAAATAGGCCTTTGAAAGATTTCACTTGATGTGGCATTATATCTGCCTTTGCTTGGAATTTCTCAATATGATGATGCTTCCCAACAAATTTCTTGACCCAAGTGATCACTGCAATTATATCCTTGATGCCCATTGTTCTCAGTTCTTCTTCAGACAAAGTGCCGAAGAAATTTATTGTGTTTCTAGTTGTATCTGTTGGTTTTCTGTCTAAATCCTATTTTATAGCTAGGAAACTATGTCTTGCTGCATTAATTACCATTTCCTTATCCTTAATAAAATTCAAATAGGGCCTTATCTTGGTTTCTTTAGCAATACACATGTCCCAAGGGATATTCCCATCTCCTTGTACTGGCAGCTGACCTATCAGCTACTTGGCCAATTTATCATTTCTATCCAACAACTCCTTGTTTTTATCTTCAAAGAGTTTTCTCTCTTCTTCCTTCTTTTTAACTATCTCAGCTAAGTTCTGATTTTGAATTTTCAAGCTCGTTATGTCTTTGTCTCTCAAGATGACCTGTGACATAGCATGAACAATGGATTGAATGTTTGTTTTGTCTGTACTGGTTCCTTTTCAATTTTCTCCTCTCTCTCCTTCTCCAAATCCCATTGGTTTTCATTTAGAACATATATTTTAGCAATAAGGAAACCTTTTTCATTTTCCCATTAGCTTTGTTCTCCAGCAAGATTCAATAAATTTTCCTTACAATCATTTATCTCTTGAGATAATGACTCTTTCTCCTTCTCCAACTATGTTAATTCAGAAGCCTGAATTAACTGATTTGCTAGAATTTTTTATTTCTTTTTTAAAAGATGGATAGTGTTTTCCTTTTTTAGCCAAAATTTTCTTAGTTGTCTGTCCTTTGTCCACCTCACTATCCATATCTAAAAGATCAATTTGAATCTTTTTGATTTGTTGTTGATGCACTTTATTCTCCATCTTTTCTTGTCTCAATTGATTCTCTATTCTAGACATTGTAGTCTGTAACATTGAAAATTTCAAAGTAGATTTCATGAGGACAATATACTAGATAACTTCCCCATTCTATTTGTGTAGATGAATTTTATCTAGTACTGGGATCTTCTACAGATTCGACCTCATTTCTGCAACTCTATTTTGGGTAGCTATTGCCAGATTCAAAGTATTTTTTGCATGATCTTTTATAGTGACTAATGAAACTTCTTTATTAGGATTTTATCACTTTAGAATATAGCTTCAATGTTTTTTCAGAGGAAACATTATTATCTTAACCATATGCTGGATATAAGTCACTGATGGACTTAAACTTATCACTTGATCCCTCTTGTGTTTCTAAAAAATTGTACTCTTGAACTTCAAAGGCAACACCTTGGGATTTTCCCTTCATTTTCTTACTTCCCACTTCGACTAACTCTTTTTTGGATTCAATTTTATGGGTCTTTGATGTTTCCGAGTAGTCTTATTCAACCTCTATAGCCTCTAAATGGTTTCTTTTAGCTATTATTTCAATTTTACTTGGAGTTGGCACTGTCATTGATATTGTTTTCACAATTAAAGAAGATGGATTCACCTATATATTCTCTATATCCTCAATACCTGATTGATAATCCATCAAATTATCCCTTTTAGCTAATCCCTGTACTTCTTGATGTTCAAATGCTTCATTCTTATTATATTTCCTCCTCCAAGAGATGATATGATGTGGATCATAGTTAACCTTAATGGCCTTCATAAAATTCACATTTTGCAAAAGAACCTCAATTGCAAGGAGATCAACTTTATTCTTAATGATGAATTGGCCCACCTTTAAAGGAAACTTGATTTCAGAATCCTTTCTAAAAATTAGGAAATGTTCAATCTCCACAATCAAATTATGCCTAATGAACTCCAGGGAAAATATATTGGGTGTTAGGAATGATGGTAGAATATATGGTTCATGAGAAAACCCATAGAATCTGATACTTGTGTGTTCCTTTAACAAAAACCAATCCCCAACGTTTCTTTCTGGATCAAACTGCAACATTTCCTCCATTTTTGGAAAAAATTTGGGAAGCTTACTCTGAAACATCACTCTTTATATTTCTGCTATTATAAGGTTCATGTAGTTGAAAGTGTTATTCCAGATTTATGAAGTAAACAATATTTCTGGAAATTGCAAGTTTTCTTCATTGAAGAATAAGAACATCCTAACTAAGTAGGATTAAAACCCAAAGTATCTGACTGTGTGGAAATTCACCACCTGAAAATGAATATTCTCAGCTAGGAATTCATGCAATTTAAGTCAGGGCAACTGACTTGACTTTGACTCAGGATGACACTTGCTCACTTTAAACAACATACTCAATAATAGCTCTAGGAAAAACCTATCTTTGTCCAACCCCAAAAACTAACTCAATAAAGAAAATATTATCTGCGACTCTTCATTAAACGTATTGATATCAAGAGGGAAGGGTTCGTCTACAATAGACACAACATTTTTAAGGATTTTAGAGTAAAATATTTCTTTCTCCTCGACAATGACATGTCCGAATTGTTCAATTAGGTTTTATTTAACAAAATATTCCCGGTTCAAGGTAAATGGTAGGGGAACTTCAAGTGAAACTCTAATAACAAGGGAATTAATGGGGAAAAGTATCGTAGACCTAGTAGAGTCCATTACAACTCTTTCATACTGGGAATAATTTGACGCACACCATGGCACAAAGTCCAGGAAGTTTAGGTTTTGGTCAGGACAAAAATGGTGTAATTGAGACCGATAAACACTATGTAGGTAGAATCCTTGGTCTTTAAAGGTTTGAAATATAATCTTTAATTCATGGAATGGACCAAAAGACAGTACAGTGTCAAATATATCGCCATCTTCGTTTTCAAATATTTCTTCTAGTTTCCCAAACTCATGGACCTGTGTTTCAATTTCCCCTCTGCCTTCCATTTTTAAATAATTTGGCGGGTTTAGTTATATGGCCTACCTGGATGATGGTGAATAGAAAGGTTATTGGCTGACTTGGCTTCCATGGTGCACATACATGTTCTCCTCCAATGCACAAAAACAAATAACCAAAAACACGTTCCCTTTTCCCTTTATAAAATTCTTTGTTGGCGGTTTCAGTTTCAGGAGAAGTGGTTTTATCCTATTGCCTTTCACCTAGTGGAATGATTCTCCACTCACCAGGTGGAAGGTGGTAAAATTTTTGTTGGGGCGAGCTCCATCCACCTACCGTGCATGTTGTGGGTGCATTATTCATCTCCACCGTAGATATAATTATCCCTCATCTTGAGTAGTCGATCACTTCCACCATTTAACCTCTTGCATTTCATATTCCGCCGCTCACTTACGCTTTTTCCTATCGTGCATATTTCCCCAGCAGATTCAACCTCCTTCGTTGATCTATTTGCCTTTTCATCTTCATAGTTGATCAAACTGAATTGTTAACCCTCTCCACTGATCATTTCACCATCTTTTTATTTATTTATCGTTCGGGCAAATTCTTCCAGCAAATCCATCCTCCATCATTTATCTATTCGCTCCTCCGATCTTAACCGTCAAACCCATTGTTAGATCTTACAAGCGCCTTTTCTTCTTCTTTATTCTCTTTCAATATTTATCCTATAGTCTTATGAGAAAATGAAAACCTTGATCTTTGGTTTATCCCCCATCTTATCATCCCCTTGGCCACATTACCAAAATTCTCATATATAAGCTATTTTTCTTGGCTTAATCTCCTCTTCTCACATGTTAACCAAAATAGTGGTAACAACTGGCTCCAACTGGGGATGCTATCCTCCCTGTGAGGTAGAAAAGAGCCCGCAGACCAATGCCAAAAACACCGAGCTATGTACAAATCATCATAAAGCTTAATTCTTTTTCTTTTTTCTGTACATGAAACAAAGAAAAATGACAAACCTCAAGATCTTAGGGCCTTCATTTCAGGATTTAAATCTTTGAACCTGTCATCTATACTCAATTTCCAATCAATAATACAACTAATGTACAAAAAAGCTTTCATCTTCATGACAAATAATTCTTCATAAACCTCCTATTTACAGGGCCTCCTTTAAGTTCAAATCCATTTTGATTTTCTAGAATGAAACAATAATGTATGGAACCTTCCATAAATGATCACATTTTCCATGTTTGTCCTCCTTTCTTGCATCCCACTTCAAAACCAAATCATCAACCTGGAATTGCTTTTCTTTTACCCTCCTGTCAAAGGTCTTCTTCATCTTTTGCTCATGGAATTGTACTTTGTCATATGCTTTTTCTCTCAACTCATTCAAATCAATTATTTGATTTATCATCCTCTGCATATGATTAGGTTCTTCATCCTGATTTTGTAGCAACTTCATCATTGGAAAACCAAAATATACTGGAAATACCACTTCTTCCCTATATACCAACTGAAAAGGTGACATACCAATGGCACTCTTGCTACTTATCCTATTTTCCCATAAGGAATACTTTAGGTTGGTGTGTCATGCTCTTTTGTTTTCTTCCAGTAGCTTCTTAATTATCCTTACCAAACTTTTATTTGATGATTCAACAACACCATTCCCTTGAGGATAGTATGATTCAAACCGATGTGATACTTATGGCATAAATTGATCAGTTTCTTTGATTTGAAAGACTATGCATTATTTGTTACAAGTCTTCCAGGACATCCAAATATTGATAGAGTACTATTCTCCATAAATTCAATGATAACAATATATGTTTCTCTTCTAGTTGGTATTGCTTCAATCCATTTAGTGAAATAATATGTAGCAGTTAGGATCCACTTATGCCGACCAGAAGAATTTGGATTTACTTATCCAATGAAATTAAATCCCCATTTCTAAAATGGCGCTTCCACTGAAATTGGATTGAGAGTTAACGACATTAACTTTCTTTTTTCCATCAAAAAATTGGCATTCATGGAAATTTGTAACCTCTTTGTACACATCATAAAACATTGTGGGCCAATAAAACCCGCTCTCAAATTTTATTAGCTGTTACCTTCCATGAATGATGTCCTCCACATGCCCCTTTATGAAAGTATTTCATGGTTTGCTGAGCTTCATTCTCAAGTAAGCAATTTAGCATAATACCCCCTGGGTCCTTCTGATACTGGTACTAGTTCAACATGTAGAATTTGGATTCTTTCAACTTTATAGACTTGGCTCTGGTATTGCTCAATTCTGGAGGTGCTTGTAAGTTCTGTAAAACATATATAATATCGATGTACCAAGGAGACAAAGATAAATATTTGATTACCTGCAATCCTAGGTCCAGTCCATTTGAAACATTAAACAAAAAAATTAACTGCAAGGAGTCACAATTGACATCGGTCATCAATTTGGCCAACCCCTGACCTTTCACCAATTTAGTGGGCTTGATTTCCAAATCATATTCCAACAAAAATGTAATCCATTTTTCTCTTTTCCCTTCTGGATCAGGCTGAGTGAGAATATTTTTCACAACATTGTTAGGGACATAAGCAATGATATGAGAATGTATAACATAAAATCTAAAATATTTCAAAGATTTAATCAGTGCATAAGCTTGTTTCTATATTATATCATACTTTAGTTCTGCATCCCTCAATATCTTGCTGAAAAATTCAATGGGATGCTATGCATTCTGTTGATTCTTTTGTAACAACACTTCAGCTATAGTATGCTCTGAAGCAAAAGAGAAAACAATGAAATCTTTGGAAAAGTCTAGACTAACCAAAAATGGTGCTTCTCTTATTTCCTTCTTGATGTTAGTGAAATATTTTTTTAGCTTCAATGGTCCATTTAATATCACAATATTTCCTCAGCATATTGGTCACATTACTTCTCAGGATATCAACAAAGCTTGGGATGAACCTTCTCAAAAAATCAACTTGACCAATGAATGATTGAATTTCTTTTTTATTTCTTAGTGAATAAACTTTCAGAATAAATTTTACTCTATTTGGATCAATCTTAATCCCATCCTTTGAGATAATGTGACCCAAAGTTTCCCTTCCTTTATTACAAAATTAGATTTTTTGGGGTTCAAGGAGATGCCAAATCTTGTACATTTCAAAAATACCCACTCCAAGTGTTTGATATGATCAGTGCCAGAGTTTGAAAAGACTGTAATTTCATCCATGTACACCACAACAAATTTCTCTTTCTCTTCAGAAAATGCAATATCCATCTCTCTTTGAAACGTTTCTCCTACATTCATTAATACAAATGACATTTTAACGTACATAAAGGTTCCCCAAGGTGTTGTGAATGTTGTTTTTTCTTGATCTCCAGGGTGAACCTTTATCTGATTATAACTTGAAAACCCATCCATTATAGAAATCCTTTCTGCACCAACAACTTTTTGCAAGATATGGTCCATCTTTGGCAATGGGTAATTTTCTTTCAAAGAGAATTTGTTGAGATTTCTAAAGTCCACACACAATCTTATCTCTCCATTATTTTCCCTAACAGGCACTAAATTGGCTTCCCTCTTTGAAAACCTGAGTGTAACTATGATTTTAGCATTAAATAATTTCTTGATCTCTTTTTCAATTAAAGGGCGCAACATGGAATTGATCCTTCTAAGTTTTTCCCTGAAAGGTTTTTTTCTCTTGGTTTTACTTGAGTACTATGTTGTATAATGGAGGTCATACTCTTTTAAATATTCATAGATCCAGGAAAACACATCAGTATATTTCTTCATCAACTTAATATATTTTTTCTTCTCTTCTACATGTAAACTTTTTGAAAGATTTATTATTTTGGGACAATCCTCCGTTCCAATATTCTGATCCTGAATATCATCCTCATGGGGATGCACTTTGGGGTTTTTTGCTAGATCATTTTGATCAAACAATTTATCTAAAGGTATGAGGCTTTTTGGGATAAAGTTACTCTTAAGCTGAATGATATCCTTACCACCAATCATACCTTTCACATTTTTGTGTTCCTCGTCTACTTTTGCAAATTATTCATCATCTTTAGCATTCTCCAAATTATGATTCTCTTCATCAATATTTGTGTTGGAAAATTCATCTGACATCTCTAAGAATATTTTTATCTGCAAATCATCTTCAAATTTTTTTCCAGTACTTAGAATTATTAGGAATGCAAGGTCTATTTACAACTTCAATTTTGTATTTTTTATTTGAATAAATAGGAGTTTTAAAGTTTCCAGCAGTAGTGGCTAAAGAGTCAACTATCTTATTTTGTATTTTGGGAATCACCATCACCCCATGTTCATTGAGCATATCCAAAACTTCATTGTTATAAGCTCTCATTCTAGGATGTTTGGTCTGATAGCTACCATTCACTTGATTTATAACCAAATTGAATCTCCATAAACATCTATTCTATTTGCTTTCAACTCTTTCAATGCATTTAATCCTAAAAGAAAAGTTTCATATTCTTCTACATTATTTGTACACTCAAATGTTAATTTGAAAGAATAAAATTTAAAATCTATGTCTGGAGAAATAATCCAGACACCTGCACCAACTCCCTCTTTAGTTATTTACCCATCAAAATACATAATCCAAATCCCTTCATCTCTTTGTTTTTGTTCCAAGGCCTCTTGTATTTTAGCAAACTCCTTATCCTCCTTCTGCTCATCTACTATTGGTAGGTATTCTTCAATATGGAAATCATTATAAAAAATAGAAGACCCCAAATCAGTATCAACTGCATATATAAGATGGTTATCAGGTATTTCTTGACTATTCACCACATATGCAAGGTTTTTTGTCTTTGTATAATTTTTTGTGCTCTCCAAACAATGGAATTGTTGCATAAGACATATCCATTTGTAGGGTACCTTTCAGCTTTGAGGCCCAAGACCTAGATAACAACATACCAAACTTGGGAGGAATGTCAGCAACCACTACATTCATGATAATACTCTTAACAAGAATATGGGCAAGAGTAACTACCAATTAGTTGATCAACCCCTAACACTTAACTTTTCTGGAATCAAAAGAGAATAAATATTTGTATGGCCTTGTTATTTTTAACCACAGACTTTCAACTACCACTCTTGGCACAAGGTTATGTGAAGCACCTGAATCCAACATGGAATTGTGTAGAATCATATCATGAAAATTTAGGATTACATAGAGGGATGGGGCATCTTCTTCATTGGTATCTTCTATTATGGGGCCAAGAACAATAGTCGGGGCATCATCATTTAATGTTAATGTATCATGCTAGAAATCTCCATATGTTCTGACCATTCTGGTGATTTTTTCTCTATACTCATTATTTTTTAACAGTTTATTGAAAGGAATATAATTTTTTATTTTTGATATCTCATTATGAAAACTAAAGGGGGAAACTATTTTGTCATTTTCTTTTGGTTTTTCTTTTTGTTTTCTGGGAATTTCTTTACAATGTCCTCTTTTTGTTTTTCTTTATTTTGTTGACTAGTAGAAGGATGATTTGAAGGAAGCCTTCCTTTATTTACAATTAAATCTCTATTTCTCAGATTTCATTTCCTTTGGAGATCATTCACAACATTCTGATATCCTCTTTGATACTGTTATGTCTCCAACTCAAAAGCATTAGACTCCTCTTCTTGAGAAAACATGTTATTCTATTCTTCTATGAGATAGATATCAGAAACCACATCATCAAAATGATGTATCTGATTGTCCATAGGATCATTTTCTTCTTCTTCATCTACATAAAAATCTGGAAAAGGGGGTCTTATTTGTTGGTCCTCTACATTTCTTGGATTTTTCTGTTTTATTTTCTTGATTTGTGGGGGAGGAGGTCTCCTTAAATTAGGATTCCTAATACATGGTTCAAGATATTCTCTATTCTGAGGTCTGTTATCCAAGCCTAACCTATCCATTAGTCTCTCCATTGTTTTCATCATGATGTCAAATTTTGCATCTGTGGAGGAAGTCGAAGTTGAGGGTTGATTTTCTTCTCTAACCTTTCAACTATCTGCCTCAACTCTTTGCTTCATTTTACCAGAAGCCTTTAAATTAGCCTCCACTTCTAATGCATTTTTAAACATGGTAGGTAAATTAGCTGATTTTCTCTCCCTCAAAAGTAAAGAAAAATCACTTTCAAAGGCATCATCATAATGCAACTTTGCATCTCCTACAACAGGTTTTATATCAGCAGGAATTGAATTATACACCCTCATAAACCTACTTGAAAACTCATGCACATACTCAAAATTTCCTTTTTTCAAATTATTTTATTGAGCTAAAATTTGCAAAGGATTCTTCTTATCTTCCCACCAATCAAGGAACAGGGTTTAGGAATCATCAAAATTAGGGATAGAAATTGCAAGAAGATCTTTGAACCATTTCTTTGCCTCTCCAGACAAACTCATCTTTGCATCATCATAATCTACCTCCTCTAGGTCAATAAAATCATTAAACCTATCAACACGATGTTGGGCTGTAAAGTTTCCCTCCCCATCAAACAATGTAATTCCTTGAGCATAGTTCTATTGAAGGTCATGCAAAATAGCTAGTAAATCCAATGGGGAAAATCTAGCAGCCATAGCTCTTGGAGGGTTTTGAACAGTATTAGAAATTTGTGGCCGAGGGGTTTGGATTATTGGTTGTTTCCTCTCTTTTGTTTTTACAGTCGTTTGAAGGTTCCGCCAAAGAGAAACTAGGAGATAAGATTCAAACCTATTTTGATCAATTGTAGCCTTCTTTAAATCAGATTCAAACTTAGATTTCAAAAGAGATTGTTCCAAGTTTGGGTCTAAATCAAAGTCTTGAAAACTCAGAACCTCTTCTTGAGATAGGGAAAATGATCTTTCTAACTGAGAAGTTCTTTCTTGTTCTTTTCATTTACTTCTCCTAAGTAAACTTTATGGATCTTCCCCATATATAAAGGTTCAGAAACATGATTACCTATTGTATGCACTCTTCTGGAAGCCAGGATGTCATCTTTGAAACCACCTTCTTGAATATGAACGTGAAGTCGCCATGGAAAATTTGTTGGGTATATGTTATATTCTTTGCATGTGCACGTGGAGGGGAGGTGTGCATGTCAGCGCTACATCTGAGGATCCCTGTTTTTTTCTATTTTTGGGAATTTTCTAAAAATATGGAACTTAATCCCGGTTAAGGGATTGGAGTCTATTTTATAATCCGAGTTAATAGATTAGGGTATTGGATGCTGATGAATACCTATATTTTGTATGTGAGGATTCATAATGATAATGATAAAATAGGAGGTGATGGTCCAAGGTTTGTTGGTTTTCCCGGTTAACGGTTTCCAAGTTAAATATCTGTGTTTATGTGTGAATGCTATGGTGTAATGTCTATTTTTCTTAAAATAATCTGTGTGCTTTGCTTCTCTGCAAAGTTTTAAAACTTACATGTGGTATCAGACCTCGATTTTGGCATCGGGGGGACGCTTTTGTTGCTGAGGGTTCGACGCGGTTGATAGATCTTAGGTATGTGATAAACCTAGGTTCAATGGGATCTTTGTAGTGTTTATTTGTGCATTGAAAGAGAATGTCGAGCAGTTTGAGAATTTAGATTGAGAAATTTAACGACTAGAATTTTGAGCTATGGAAGCTCAAAATGGAGGATCTTCTTGTATATCGGGAACAATGGATTGATGTGGATTCGGGTACGAAACCCATTGCAACGTCACAAGATGATTGAGATAAATTAGAAATAAGTGCGAGGAGTACAATACGATTGTGCTTATCAGACTCTATTTTGTTGAGCATATATGGTGAATATAGTGCGGTAAATATTTGGGCGAAACTAGGGAGTTTGTATCAATCAAAATCCCTTGTGAACAATTTGTTTATGCAGAAGAAACTGTTTCACCTTAGAATGGATGAAAATGACACCGCAACACAACATCTGAATGTATACAATACTCTGATAAGTTAGATAGCCCCAGTTGGCATTAAAATGGATTAAGAATATAAATGCATTACATTATTGTGTTCTTTTCCAGATTCATGGGACAACCTAATTATTGCAATAGGTAGTGCTAGCCAAGCAACCTTAAAATTTGATGAAATAGTATAATCCATACTATCACAAGAGATGAGGAGGAAAACCATGGATAATCATAGCATGGATTCCTTGTCTCTGAGAGGTCTCCCCCAGGATAAAAACAAAAATAAAATATTTGGGGGAAGATCTAAATATAAGGGTAGATCTAAATCCCCAGGAAATGAATAAGGAAGTGCTGGAAATGCAGTAAAGTTGGGCACTATAAAAAGGATTGCATATATAAGAATGTTGAGAAAGCAAAGGGATCTAAGGATACCCCTTCCACAGAGGTGAAGACCTCCTCAAAAGAAGGAGGGGATGTGTACCTAGATTCCATGGGTAATCATTCAGAACGTGATATATGGTTTATTGACTCAGGTGCATCATGTCATATGATGCCTCATAGGGAGTGGTTTTGTGAATATGAAAAGTACAATGGAGGAGATGTGTACTTGGGAGATGATTCACTAGTCAATATCATTGGGCATGGTAGAGTCAAGCTAAAATTGAAGGATGGAAGGATTATAACTCTACTTGGAGTGCTACACATTCCGAATCTAGAAAGAAACTTGATATCTGTCGGAAAGATGGATGTTGCAGGTGTAAAGATGGTGTGTGGAGATGGTGGTTGCAAAATGGTTCGAGGATCAATGGTATTGATGAGGGGATTTCGGTCTGTAACTATGTACAAACTATTGGGAAGAACCATCATTGATGAATGTAATGGTTCTATTGTGCTTGAGGAAGGATGTAAAGATGATAGAACCCTGAATGCATCAGGAGGAAAGACAATGCTATGGCATCAAATATTGGGGCATATCAGAGAAAAGGGAATTCGAGCATTACCAGGTAAAGGTATGGTTGAAGGCACGACTGATTGTACTCCAGATTTTATTTCTGTGAACATTGCATATATGGAAAAAAAAATCGAGTAAGATTTGCATCTGGTGCTACAAGAGAAAAGTGAACTCTAGAATTAATACATAGCATATGTGTTTGGACTTGTTATTGTTCCATCATTAGGAAAATTTGTGTATTATATTTCATTTATAGATGATTTATTAAGGAACAAGTGGATATATTTCCTTTGAAAGAAATATGAATTATTTGCTAAGTTTAAAGCATTGAAGGCTCTTGTAGAAAATCAGTCAGAAAAGAAAATAAAGGTGTTGAGGACAGATAATGGTGGAGAGTTTTGCAGGAATGAATTTGAAGATTTTTGTAAGAAGTGCGGTATAGCAAGGAAGAAGACTACTCCATACACAAGTGAACATAATGGAGTTGCTGAGAGGATGAATAGGACGTCGATGGAAAATGCAAGGAGCATGCTAAGCAAAGTTGGGATAGGACATGGATTTTGGGTAGAAGCAGTCGAGACAACTTGTTACTTGGTAAATCTGTCATCTACATCAACATTAATTGATAAAACTCCACAAGAGGTATGGACTGGTAAGAAAAAATCTATTAAGCATGTAAAATTTTTTGGGTGTGATTCTTATGTACATGTTCCAAAGGAGAAAAGGAGCAAGTTGGATAACATAGTTGAGAAGTGTATCTTTATTGGCTATAAATATGGTATGAAATGTTATAAGCTTTGGAATCCTGTAACTAAGAAGACTGTTCACAGGCGAGATGCTGTGTTTAGATAGGTCAAAGAAGTCCCTGATAGGAAGTGAATCCAATGGAAAAGGAACTAGAGAAAATATATTTTTAGTTAGAAGGTGAAGAATCTGACTCAACAAAATAAGTTGATCAAAAGAAGAAGAAATTCATACCCTAATTTTGAGGAGATCATCTCGAGAAAGAAGGAAACCACAAAGGTATTCTCCTCCTAATTTTTGCTCTCATTTTTCTTTCTCTATTACTAATGACGACCCTATAAATGTGAAGGAACTTGTTGATTCAGAGGATAGTGATATTTGGAAAACAACCATGGTTGAAGAAATGGATGCCTTGGACAAAAATGAAGCTTGGAATCTAGTCAAGTTACCAGCTGGAAGAAAAGCCATTGGGAGAAAATGATTGTTTAAAAAGAAGTTGAATGCAGAAGGTAAAGTGGAGAAGTATAAATCCTGCTTGGTAGCAAAGGGATATTCTCAGGTAGAGGGAATTGATTTTGGTGAAATATTTTCTCTAGTTGAAAATTTAACTTCTATTAGAATTATTCTTTCTATTGTTGTTGCTTTTGATCTTGAAGTAGAGCAGATGGATGTGAAGACAACGTTCTTAGATAGGGATCTGGAAGAAGAAATTTACATGAAACAACCATAAGGGTTCATAGTAAAAGGAAAGAAAGAGATAGTATGTAAACTAAAGAAGTCCTTTTTATGGTCTAAAGCAATCTCCAAGGATGTGGTACCAAAAGTTTGACACATACATACTTGGATTGAGGTTTGTGAGAAGAAAAGTTGATCACTATGTATACTCCAAACAGGTTGGTGATCACTTCATTAACATAGTATTGTATGTTGATGACATGTTGTTGATTGGAAACAACAAAGATGTTATAAAGGAGGCGACGTCTCAGTTGTCCTCCAAATTTGATATGAAAGATATCGGTGTTGTAAACTTCATTCTGGGAATGGAGATAAGAAGAGATCGTGCACACAAGATGATCAGTTGAAATAAAAAATCATGTTGAGACGGTACTACATATATTTAACATGCAGGAAAGTAAGCCAGTCAAGGTTCCTATTCCTGTAGGTGTAAAGTTATTTCTAGAGCATTGTCCCAAGATACAAGAAGAAGAAGAAGACATGTTACGAGTTCCATATGCTAGTGTAGTTGGTATTTTGATGTATGCAATGGTCTGTACCGGACCATGCATTGCTCATGCAATGGGAGTTTTGAGTAGATATATGTGAAAACTAGGAAAGGATCATTGGACAGTTGTAAAGAGGGTGTTCAAATATTTGCGTGGCACCAAAAATTATGCAATATTCTACCAAGAAAGACCTGGATCAAACAGAGTAATAAATATACATGGATTTGTTGATGGAGATTGGGTTGGAGATCTTGATCGCAGAAGATATACAAGTGGGTATGTGTTTAACCTATTTGGAGGAGCTATTAGTTGGATGAGCAAAAGACAAGTTGTAGTTGCACTCTCAACTACAGAAGTCGAATACATGGAAGCCACTCATGTAAGCAAATAAGTTGTATTGTTGCAAGGATTGTGTTCATGTATTGGGTTTGTACAGAAAGTTGTAAGGTTAGATTAATATAGACAAAGTGCAATATTCCTGGCAAAGTACCCTTCTTATCATGCTAAGACAAAGCATATTAATGTGCAATATCACTTTACGAGATATATGGTTGAAGACAAGAAGGTTTTGTTGGAGAAGGTTGACACATTGAAAAATGTTGCAGACTCATTAATAAAGTTTGTTAGTACATAGAAGTTCTCTTGGTGTAGAGAATCTATGGGCATTGATGCCTTGAACCTATGACTTTATGAGTACATGAATCATTTCTATGCAAAGGAAAAAACAAGTGGGAGAATGTTGGATATATGTTATATTCTTTGCATGTGCGTGTGGAGGGGAGGTGCACATGTCAGCGCTGCGTCTAACGATCCTTGTCGTCTGGCTGTTTTTGGCTATTTTGGGGATTTTTCTAAAAATATGTAACTTAATCCCAGTTAAGGGATTAGATTCTATTTTCTAATACAGGTTAACGGATTAGGGTATTGGATTCCACTGAATACCTATATTTTGTATTGTGAGGATTCATAATGATAATGAGAAAATAAGAGGTGAGGCTCAAGGGTTTATTGGTTTTCTCAGTTAAGGGTTTCTAGGGTAAATATCTATGTTTATGTGTGAATGCTATGGTGTAATCTCTATTTTGATTAAAATCATTTGTATTCTTTGCTTCTTTGCACATGCTTAAGACTTACAAAAGTACAACCAACTTCAAATGCAAGAATTCTTGTTTTCCCACAGTGTTAGCATTCTAAATCCTTGATGGTCGCAAGATTTATATAAACAAGCTAAGAATCTAAGGACATAATTAACCTCACTGGGAATTGTAGAGAATTAGCATAAGGAGAGAAGAAGAGGAATAATGAACACACATTAAGGAATGGTCAACAAATAATAATTGATATTATTACATTGGTAATACATCCTTATAAAGGATATTTGAGTTGATGGAAGAAAACTCATTGCTATCTTATAAATCATACTTACCAAATATGATAAACCCCCATAGGTGGCTAAAGCACTTTCCTAATCTATCAAGGACCTCACGAATAAGCTAAAGCACATGAGTGAGTGATGATACGTGTGGAAATACTTGCTAATCTTGGAATATGGAGAGAAAATAACGGAGGATGGGTTGGAAACAAAGGATACACGTTTCCTAGTTGACTAGCTTTACCTTATCCATAGAAAAGATGGATAAAATCAAAATAAAGGTAGAATTTGCAAGAAGGCGCAGTTGCTAATTCTGGTAGTCAATAAAGTAGACATGATCAACCCAAAATCAGGATTAAAGAACTCCTAGGGTATATATGGAAAGTGTTGATCATGTGGTGCAAGTGGATGCCAACTATCTAGGCTAGTGGGTAGGAAAAATTGATTAAATATTTTATCCTAAGTTATGAAGTGGGTTTATTATATTCCCACACACAGAAATTCTACTTTCTTGAAAACATTGTCGTTCTTCCCAGGTTAAATTTGAACTCTCGTTCCCCAACAATGGCGCCAAGATGTTATCACTCATATTTTTATCCTTTGGTTGTGGAAGGATAATTCCAAGGTAATATTATGAACCATTATTTAGGAGGAAAGTTAGATTCTTTCCTACTATAGAGGGATCTCTCAATAAATAAATATAAAGGGCAGATATATCTTTTAACAAAACAATTTTAATAGTTGTGATGGCTGAAACAAGTGGGTATCATTGGGCATGGACTCAAAACATGGGTTACAATCAATGGTAGTGCTTTGGAATGTAATTCTTTACAGAGGTAGGCTAATTACTCTTTTATAGCCAATTTCTTGATTGTCTGGTGGTAGAGAGGAAAAATGAATAGTCCATTGACATGGGAATCAATAAGATGAATCCAATATTAAATTTAGAGAAAAAAAGTTTGTGGATACTTTAAATCAAAGAATAAGACCATATGATAATGAATTTTGATTTAGTATACACTTCTTCAAGCATGAAAGACAACATAATGGAAAGGAATAACATGAAACACATTCACATAAAGATCAAAAGATGGTACAGACTGCAAAAAGAACATAACAAGAATTTCTAGTCAAAAAACTTGCTCGGCTCTGCAATTTTTATTAATATTTAAGGCTCTCTTACAAAATGAGTTTTTCTCATGGGTTCCAACCCCCATTACATTACAAAATCATGCTTTTATACATCAATATTTACTCGAGTTGATAACTACCTACATTCTAAAAATAGGCATTTGTAACTACCTAATTACATCTGTCCCATAACTTAACAAACTAATATCCTTAACTACTTAGAAAATATTTAACTCTATTCTAAAACAATCCTTGTCATCCTTATAGACCGGGCCTTGAAATGAAATTCTTCATTGATGCAATTTGTATTTCATTTTTCCTAATTTTTCTATAGTCTTCCACTGATCTCTAGATGGAAACTCCAGGCTTTCCATCTCCTTTACTAATACTCTCAAATCCACATGATCTATGTAAGAAATAGGTGGAAGCTGAGCACCAATTGCTCTTAATGCATTTACAAACTCAAAATCTACTATGAACTTGTTAATTATGACCTTTCCAGATAAGGACTGAGTCATGTCCTCAAAATTCTTGTGATCTAGCCTAGATCTAACCAATAAGGCTTGATACTATGATTGAGAAATTATCTTGCCATCTTCATCCCAAAAAGGAGGCAAGCCCTTCTGAAATAATTCTACAAATAGACCTTTGAAAGATTTCACTTGAGGCAACATTATATCTGCCTTTGCTTGTGCTGTCTCAATATTCTTATGCTTCGCCATAACTTTCCTTGCCCAAGTGATCAATGCAATTCTGTCCTTGATGCCCATAATTCTTAGTTCTTCTTCAGACAAAGTGTTGAGGAAATTTATTGTGTTTCTAGCTGTATCTGTTGGTTTTCTTTCTAAAGCCTCTTTCATAGCTAGGGAAATCTGTCTTGATGCATTAATTACCATTCCCTTATCCTTAATAAAATTCAAATAAGGCCTTATCTTGGTTTCTTAAGCAATAATCATGCCCCAAACGAGATCCCTAGCTCCTTGTACTGGTGACTTGCCAGTTGTTTGGCCAATTCATCATTTCTATCCAACAACTTCCTATTTTTATCTTCAAAGAGTTTTCTCTCTTCTTCCTTCTTTTTAACTATCTCAGCCAAGTTATGATTTTGACTTTTCAAGCTCATTATCTCTTTGTCTCTCAGGATAAACTATGACATAGCCTGCACAATGGCTTCAGTGTTTGTTTCTGTACTTGGTTGTTTTGTCTGTACTGGTTCCTTTTAAGCTTTCTACTCTCTCTCCTTCTCCAAAGGCAACTGGTTTTCATTTAGAACATCTATTTTAGCAATAAGGATACATTTTTCCTTTTCCCATTGGCTTTGTTCTCCAATAAGCTTCAACAAATTTGTTACAATCATTTAGCTCCCGACATAATGACTTTTTATCCTTCTTCAACTCTGTTAATTCAAAAATCTTGAATCAACAGAGTTGCTAGAATTCTCAATTTCTTTTTTAAAAGATGGATAGTAATCTCCTTTTCAACCAAAATTTTCTTAGTTGCATGTCCCTTGTCCACCTCACTATCGATAGCTAACAGATCGCTTTCAAGTTTTTTGATTTGTTGTTGATGCACTTTATTCTCCACGTTTTCTTGTCTCAATTGATTCTCTATTCTAGACAATGTAGTCTGTAACTTTAAAAATTTCAAAGTAGCTTTCGTGATGTCAGTATAGATAACTTCCCCAGTCTGTTTGTGTATATGAATTTTATCTGGAACTGGGATCTTCTGTAGATTCATCCTCATTTCTGCAACTTTATTTTGGGTAGCTACTGCCAGATTCAAAGTATTATTTGCATGATAGTTTATAGTGACTAATGAGACTTCTTTATAAGAAATTTTCCTTATTTTAGAATATAGATTCAATGCTTTTTCAGAGGAAACATTCTTATCTTGACCATATGCTGCATATAAGTCACTCCTGGACTTAAACTTATCACTTGATCCCTCCCGTGTTTCTGAAAAATTGTACTCTTGAACTTCAAAGGGAGGACCTTGGGATTTTCCTTCATTTTTTTATTTCCCACTTCAACTAACTCTTTTTTTGATTCAATTTTCTACCTCTTTGATGTTTTTGAGTCTTCTTCTTCAACCTCCATATCCTATGAATGGCTTATTTTACCTATTATTTCTATTTTACTTAGAGTTGGCACTGTGGGACATTGCTATTGTTTTCACTAAAGCATACAGATTCACATGTATATTCTCTATATCCTCAACACCTGACTTATAATCCATCAAATTATCTCTTTCAGATAATCCCTGTACTTCCTGATGTTCAAATGATTTATTCTTATTCTGTTGCCTCCTCTGAGAGATGATATGATGTGGATCATAGTTAACCTTGGTGGCCTTCATAAAGTTCATATCTTGCAAAAAAACCCTCAATCACAGGGAGAGTAGCTTTATTCTTAATGATGAATGGGCCCACCTTTAAAGGAAACTTGATTTTAGAATCCTTTCTGAAATTTATGAAATGTTCATTCTCCACAATCAACTTATGCCTGATGAAGTCCAGGGCAAATATCCTAGGTGTTAGGAATGTTGGCAGAATATATGGTTCATGAGAAAAACCATAGACTATGATAATTGTGTGTTCCTTTTACAAAAACCAATCCCCAACCATTCTGTTTGGAGCAAACTGCAATATTTCCTCCATTTCTGGAAAAACTATGGGAAACTTACTATGAAACATCACTTTGTATATTTTTGCCATTATAAGGTTCATGTAATTGAAAGTGTTATTTTGGATTTATGAAGTAAACAATATTTCTGGAAATTGCAAGTTTTCTTCATTGAAGAATAAGAACATCCTAACCAAGTAGGATTGAAACCTGAAGTGTTTGGTTGTGTGGAAATTCACCAGCTGAGAATGAATATTCTCAACTAGGAATTCATCAAATTTAAGACAGGGCAACTGACTTGACTGTGACTCAGGATGACAACTCACTTTAAACAACATACTCAATAATAGCTCTGGGAAAAACCTATCTGTATCTATCCCTAAAAACTGACTCAATAAAGAAATGACTATCTGTGACTCTCCATTAAGTAAACTGATATCAAGAGGAAAGGCTTCATCTGCAATAGACACAACATTTTTAAGGCTTTTAGAGTAAAATATTTGTTTCTCCTCGACAGAGGCATGTATGAATTGTTCAATTAGGTTTTCTTCAACAAAATCTTCATGGTTCAAGGTAAATGATGGGGGAAATTCAAGTGAATCTATGATAACAAGGGAATTAACGGGTAAAAGTATCATAGACATATTAAAGTCCATTACACTCTTTCATACGAGGAATAATTCAATGCACATCATGCCACAAAGTCTAGGAATTTTAGGGTTTTGTCGAGACAAAAATGATGGAATTGAGACCGATAAACACCATGTAGGTCTAATCCTTGGTATTTAAAGGTTTGTAACTTACTCTTTAATTCATGGACTGGACCAAAAGATAGTACAATGTCAAATATATCGCCATCTTTGTCTTCAAATATTTCTTCTAGTTTCCCAAACTCATAGACCTGTGTTTCAATTTCCCCTTCGACTTCCATTTTTAAATAATTTTACGAGTTTAGTTATGTGGCCTACCTGGATGATGGCGAATAGAAAGATTATTGGATGACTTGGTTTCCACAGTACGCAAACATGTTCTCCTCCAATGCACAAAAATCAAATAACCAAAAACACGTTCCCTTGTCCCTTTATAGAATTCTCCATTGGCGGTTTGAGGATCGACAGAATTGGTTTTCTCCTACCAGCTTTCACCCGGTAGAATGATTCTCCTCTCACCACGTGGAAGGTGGTAAAAATTCCGCTGGGGCGAGCTCCATACACCTCCCATGCATGTGGCGGTCGCAGAATTCATCTCCATAGTAGATCTAATTGTCCCTTCATCTTGAGCCATCAATCACGTCCACCCTTTAATCTCTTGCATTTCATATTTTTTCGATCACTTACCTTTTGTCCTGTCGCGTATCTTTCCCCAGCAGATTCAACCTCCATCGTTCATATCTTTTCCTTTTTATCTTCACCATTGATTAAACCTAATCGTTAACCCTCTCCACCGATCATTTCGCCATATTTTTACTTCTTTATCATTCGAGCAACTTCTTCCGCCAGATTCATCTTCCGTCGTTGATCTATCCACTCCTCCAATCTTGATTGTCAAACCCTTTATTAGATTTTACAAGTGCCTTTTCTTCTTTTTTAGTCACTTTCAATATTTATCCTATAGTCTTATGAGAAAATGAAAACTTCGATCTCTACTTTGGCTCCCATATTATTATCCCCTTGGTCACATTACCAAAATTCTCATATATAAGCTCTTTTTCTTGGCTTAAGCTCCTCTTCTCACCTGTTAACCAAAACAATGCTAACACTATGTATCCATCTCTATTAAATAAACCCCATGAAGTATATGTAGTGTGAAAAACGATAATTGTAAGAATACTTACTATAAGGTTCAATTTATTAGAAATTTTCTTCTCTAGAAAGTACCTTGAAGATTCTGCCTACTAGAAAGTTCCTTCTCTAGAAAATACTAAGAGGTTAGCTAGAAATTATATAAATAAGTATAAGAAATGTAATTATGTCTTATGACTGTATTTGGATATTTTCTAAGTGAAAGGTCACCCCACCTTAAGAGGCAAGTGGATATTGCTCTCTGGTTTTCATAATACAAGAGTATATTCCTCATATTTTATCTGATTTGATTTTTGTATCTAGTTTTTTACTTTTATAATCTATTTGTACCTAGTTGTATTTTAATTTTAAGGGTAAGGAACACTACAATATTAGATGCATTGGTTGTTGAGATATTAGATGTTTGTATATGCATGCTAGACCTAACAATTAAATATAATAGACTATTGGGTTGCAACAATCTAGAAATATTTAGATATAGAGATGGAATTGGTAAGTGGTCTTTGGTACTTTAAGAATAGTGGTTTTCTCAAGTAGTGTTGGTGTGTATCTTAGGAACAATATTTAAAATGTATCCTACAGAAAGTTTAATAAACAAACAAGTATGTATTGCAATGAATATTCAAGAGGATATAAGTGACCATATCAAGTGCATGTTGGTGAATATGGATATGTAACCTCCATCTTCCCAACCTTAATGTGCATAACAAATCAAAATTTATATGAATACGAGCTAGTGAAAGTAAGAAACTAGGACTACAATTCGAGTGGGGGACGGACTTCAATTTCCTAGGGGTAAGCTTCACAATTTTTTGATGAGGATCCATTTCCAAATGGAGTTTACAGTAAGAGCACAACTTATTTCATGTAAAATTATTGATTATAGATAACTCCCCATGGAAGTGATAAAATATTATCGAACACATGGTTTGATAGTGGTATTTGAAGATATGTTGTGATGTCATTAAACACGAGTTATGGGAAACTTGATTGTGGATCTCATAGGGGGTCAAACCCATATAACCCATAGAACCTAGACTTATCTCCTCAAAAGAGAGGAACACAAATGTTGTTTCTTTGCATATTGCAGGACATTGTTGGTTAGAGTTCTCAACTGTAAAGGACAACGAACTTGATTTCTAGCATGATATTAATTGTTGTACTCTCTTTAAATTTAGATAAACTGTTCATTGTGCACACGCTTTAGAGCATAATTACACAAGTATATTTGTTTGGAAGAATTTTTCGCTTGCTTACTGGAAAGCATTGTTTTCTATTTTCTTAAAACCATAATTATTTCTTAAATATTAATTATTTTAGGGGTTCATGAGCTATATTTAGAATTTGGAAAGTGTAATTAGACCTTGATTTTATATTAATGTGAAATTAATCTTAGCGTATTTTCATCGACAATCAACAAGTTTGAGCTAACCTTAAAGGTTACTAGATAATTTTCTCTAGATAATGAATGTAATGATATTTACATTTCAATTACCATACACCATATTTTTTTATACTTTTTTCTAACCAACTCATATAATACTAGGGATAAGAGTAATATATATAATCATTTATTCTTTATATGATGGATTTTATTAAATATAATGCAATGTATCTACTCAAAAACATATGGACATGTTGAATTTTCTCTTTTACATATATGGTGGCTTGTTAATTTTATGTTGATTTTGGATTACATAGAACACATTAAGTGGAAAACTCATGGACCTGTTAACCACATAGATTCTATGATGTAAATTATATACAAAGAGTGTGAGAGAAGATCAAACTCTTTGAACAACGATTTCAATTAACATGTCCAACTTAGATTGCTTTACAACATGTTGAAATAGATTAGTAAGAAATATATGTGTTTAATAATGTTCTAAATAAAAAAGATTCACTTCTCCTTATAATTGTGTTGTCGTTGAAGTAAATTAATAATAAAATGTATTTTTTTCATAGAGTGTTTCAAGATATGATTTTATTAAATGAGTTATGGACAAATTTTAAATGGTGTGATAAATTTGTTGATGGTTTGTGTCTTGTGAGTTAAATTATTGTAGAAATATTTCCGGGGTACTTGAACCCCATCTCCTTTGAAAGAAAGTGAATATCCAATTGCACTACTTGAATTACTATAATTGTTTTTATAATTATTTGAACTTGACCACAATAAAGGTTGAGATAATTTCTTTCTTTATATGAAAACTATTAGGACATCTAAAATTTTACAATTGATCATCACTACAATTGCCCGAGAATAAGATTTGTTATTTATGAGAGTTTATGAAAAAATTTCAACGTGTCTATTATTTTTCCCGTGTTTCTTAATTTGATTTTTCCCCAAAAAAATGTTTAATGGTGACAATATTTTTCTCTTCTAGAAAGAAAGGAAAATAGAAACCCATACCAAATTCATCAATAATATTAATATCTACCTCATCTTGTAAATTATCATTCAACTCCTTGATTCCAATATTTCAACTGGTCTTAAGTTCACCAAATTTGCATTACATGTGAAATATTATAAGGCATTCGAACAATACTTAAACAAAAATGATACCCCATTCTAATCTTATGGACATCTAAAGTAATGCCTAGTGCTAGATGAATCACTTGTTTTGGCCATGCATATTTGATTGCCAGTACTACACATGAACTCGTTAGTGTTGGTCATAAAGAACCCATGTGAATGAGAAAAAATAATTTATAACGAATTGAACGTGGTAGATGTCAATATCAATAAACACCCCTAATGGAGAGTTGTTTTTCCTAACAAGGAGGCTTACCAAGGAAAGTCCATACCCCAAAATATGATTATTTTGAGATTGGTCTTAATAAAATAAAAATATAAGTTCTAATACATTAAGATATAAGTTGTTGACCAAATTCGTATCACATATGAAAAAATTATAAGACATGAAACATATAGAATATCCAATTCTCATTTTATGAACATGTAAATAATAAGTAGTATTAGATGACCACTTATTTTGGCTATGCATATTTCATGAAATATGTAATTAGTGTGTAGGAACTTATTAACATTGATACGAGGAATATGGAAAAATTATAAGACATGAAACATATAGAATATCAAATTCTCATTTTATGAACATGTAAATAATAAGTAGTATTAGATGACTACTTATTTTGGCTATGCATATTTCATGAAATATGTAACTAATGTGTAGGAACTTATTAATATTGATACGAGGAATTAATTTGTTCACTAAATTTGTATCATATGTAAAAAAAATTAAAGACATTGAAAAAATTATTTAAATAACTAGAACACCGAACATGTAAAGTAATAAGTAGTATCAAATGACATTTCTTATGGAAATGCACATTTTGCTATCACATCAGTGTAGGAACTTGTTACCATTTCCATAATAAATTCATGAATGACAAAAAAAAATTCAAAATTGAACAAGCTAGATTTCAATTACATGGAAGATGCATAACACACAATTTGTTTTTTTTCTCTCAAGGAGGTTACCGTATGAATTTCCATACCTCTAATTTTGTTTTGATATTGGTTCGTAATTAAATAATAAAATAAGGTTTGAATACACAAATACAACGAGGAAAAGCAAAGGAGTACATTATTAGCAAGCACCTTGCAAAAAAAATGTGAAGGTGCCATTTTAAGCCTTGGTAGTAGGTAAAAAACCTCCAAACCCAGTATAACTACTTGTTTCTCAAAATACACAAAATAATAATACAAAGTAAAACAAATAGTAGTTCATATTGATTCTATAATGAATCAACAAGATTACTGAAAGCATGGAATTCCAAGAGTAAGTTTTGGGAATTAAAAATAGCATTATAATACCCCTCAAGCATCTTATTCACTCAAACTCAAACCATAAAATAAACATTGTAGAGAACAATCATGGAAGGAGATCAAACTACTTTAAAATGGCGAAGTTGCTTCCACATAACTTCTGGGATTTTCAAAGGCCAAGCACAATGAAGAAACATACTGGTGAAAATATCGTATTCTTGCTTATGTACGTAATGATTGCAAAACCACAAAGATTTGTGGTTATTTCCTTAATTGGGAACCTAAAACTCTATTAAGGTCTTTTGGGTGCCTAAGCTTACCAACAAACTAATACCTTCTATCTAGTGGATCCCCTAAGCATGATATCCATTCATTGTAATTTCCTTGTTTAATTATTGAACAAAGTGTGTAAGAGGATTGAGATTAAGATTGTGTTTTGTTGTATTGTGGTATTTTGGGCATGGCATGTATGAAGTTTTTTAATACGATATTGACCAAAATTGACCATGGCTTGGATTAGTTAGCCGAGTAAAGGTCCTTGAAGAGTGTGTTGAGCTAGGTGTCAATTATATTCCATTTAAGCATAAGCTCTAAACAACCATTGGCACAAATACAAGTATGGACAGACTTGGATAGGGTATCTTTGTGGTCAGTACTTATTGACTTCCATTTTGTGGATGGTAGCCTTGTTAAGACGTTATCTTCGTTGAGCTATTAAGTTTCATTTTTCTTGGACGCTTGTGTTGAAATTATTTTCTTCTTAGAGAAGAAACACAATGAATTTTTATTTATTGATAAAGAGTCTTCACAAATTTTCATGTGACATGGAAAAAAAGTTCTTTGTGCAAACTTGTTCTTGTAGATTAAAATGCAGGTCCATAAGATCTAAATGGATATGGCTCATTTGAAACAATTATTAGATTTCTAGGAATATAAGTAGGGATGATTCCTCTTTCCCACTAAGAATACTCTCATCATTGTGATGATAGGCATATCCATAAGGTGAGTTTGTGAGTTTGAATCTCACACACAACTATTATTTGATGCATAATATTCAATCAGAGCATGCAAAATCATCCTCTTAGAAAGACCAAACAAGATTTGTAGAGTCTTCTAGTAAATTAGTCTTGTTGAGTGAGAAGTTGTTTGTACATTTCACGTATACACTGCACACTTGTCTTCTTAGATGATCATTAAAATTTTGTCTTTGTATTATACTATACACATGATTCATGGATCATGAAATGTACATACTAACTTGCACATCTATGATTCTTGCAATGATATATTTGTCCTTATATCTCATACACCTACAACATCACACTGCTATTCTACACTAATTATTCCTGACCTAACAAATACTCAAGAGACCCTTCAGTGAACATTCAATCAAGTATGAGTAGGCATGGTGTATGCATCCTCATTAAAGTGGAATTCCTATCCCTCTTGAGGGTGGTGTTAGGTATAGTAGTGGCCATGGAAGGTGAAGGTGTGCATTTAAGGGTGGGGCATAAAGGCCTGGGTAAAGGTGCTAATTTAAGCATACTCATGAGTGAAACAAAACATGACTTTTATTTTTCCTCATCACCATGTGTTTCTTATAGGTGGGTTATACTATCATAAAATTAGATAATCTCTGCCATGTCTACCATCCATCCTATTTTTCTTAGCTATGCCTAGGTTCCATGATAAAGTTAAAATTACACAAGTACTATAAATCATACAAGAATTTAATGTAATGATTTGAAGATAAAACAATACAAGAAAATAAGTTCAATGTGTTTGCAGGAAGAAAACTAAATTTTAATTTCATAACACATATACATTTAAAATTTGATATTCTTATTCTTTCTGCACTACATTTATTAGTGTGGGACATCACACATTTCTCACATGTGACTTAACATAAGTTGGTGACCACTACATTCAAACAAGATAACCAAATAGGATCAATTCACATACATAACTTTACTAGACTCTCTCAAATATTGTACGTGACTTTCAATACAGTTTGAGCTTTTATCGTAGAAAACATTCATTTTGTTAGGCTTTGGAGAAACTTCCATGATGGATTTATTTGTATTATTTGTATTGAATGAGAACATCTTATTTATACAAGAGGAGTGACCTTTGTTGTTTTAGATATCAAAGGCACGCGACTCTTCACCTTATTTATCTAATAACTAAATTAATTTACAAGAGGAACCATAATCCCTACGGATTAGGTTTGCAACATCCCTCCCACCCTTTTAATTTGAAGGAGTGTTCGTGAGTCCAAGCATATTTTTGAACTTTTTAAGATTCTCTCTTTCAAGTACTTTGGTGAATATGTTTTCAATTTGCTCATTTGTGGAACAATGTATCAAATGAGTTGTCTTGACCTCTAGATGATATAAAATTAGATGATACTTTGTGTTCATGTGCTTGGTTTGATCATGGAATTTGGGATTCTTGTCCAACTTGATTGAAGAAGTATTGTCAATCAACAAAGGAGTATAATTCACCTATTTCTCCTACAAATATTCAAGTATTTTCTCAAGCCACACAATCTCCTTTGTGGCTTTTGCAACGACCACATATTCTACCTCTATTGTGGAATCTGTTGGAATAGGCTATTTGAATGATCTCCTAGAGACAATTATTGATCCAAGTCTCATGAGGTAGATTGAATTATAAAATCCATTCTCTTTGTCACAATCAAAGTCTAAATCAGAATATACAATCAGTTTGAATTCATCTAGCTTAGAATATCTGAGTCCAACATCTAAGTCCCATTCAAGTATTTTATAACTATTTTTGCAAAAGATCAATGTCCTTCATTGGGTTTTTTCATGAACCTATAAAATATCCTAATAGAAATTGAAATTTCTGGTCTGTTAGTGGTAGGGTACATAAGATTCCCCACAAGATGTCTATATTTGGTTGCATCCTCAAGTTCATTCCCTTGTTTTGGTGTGAGTTTCAATTTATATTCCATTGGAGTAGAGAGAAGTATTAGGTGCCTCACAAAGGAACACGCCCTAATGACTAAAAATACATCCCATAACACAAATAAAAGTAGACGTGAAAGCTCAATATATTCTCATTAGGATATGTACACATATATAAATGAGAGAATGACCCTTTGTTTCAACTTCCAAGTTGTCTCTTGGAATCCCAAAGACTCTTTGTCTCTTAACCTAAGGGATTAGTTTCCAACAAACCCCACCTTAATCCAAAGGGGTGTATATGATTCCAAGAAAAGAGATCGTCTTGAGAAAGTCGGTCGCACAAGGCTCAGTATCTCCAACTTGAAAAAATGGATTTTCCAAGAAAGTTAGCAGAATTTGACATATCCTCCTAAATACAAGTGCTCTTTGAAGAGGGGTTTTGGATGACCATAAACTGAAAGGGGGATAGCAAAATATGATGTCTATTATTGAGTGGGTGGTTTAAGCTAAACACAAAATCTTGATCTCAGCAACTATAAAATCATCAACCATGAAGGTGGTTTAAGGCTGAACACAAACTCTAGAAATTGGCTTGAGGGCTTAGAGGTTTCTGGAACATTCTGAAAGGATAGAAGAAGTTGTATGTATTCTATTGAATGAGTGGTTTTAAGCTAACTACAAACTCTTGAACTTGGCTAAAAGGCTCAAAGGTTCTTGGAACATTTTGAAAGGTTAGTAGAATCTGGTGCAATATTCTACTAAATGGATAATCATGGCTCTAGCTAGATAAATTTGGATACAACTTTGAGTTTTGTAGGATCAAGGCTCCAGATCTAATGTAGGATCACTTGTTCTCGCTTGCTTGTTTCTGATTGTTTATCATTTCCCCCTCTTAGGAACAATGTGAGGAGAAAAAGATTTCTCAACTACAAGATGTGGCAATACTTGTGAATGAACTCTCTGGTATGACATATAAATATTCTGGTTGTTGACGTTCATTGCCAAGAAGTGATCCACCCATAGTGAATCTTCTCTCTTACAATTTTCTTTAGAATGAAGCATTTATCTGCAAAATGGGTGTGCTTTCCACAATGCTTGCAAGGACGAATATCAAAACACTGATATTTCATGTGTCCAACTTGATCACAATGTTGGAAATTTGAACTTTGAACAAGTGTAGATGAATATGAACTCTCGTTGAGGAATCCAACACTCTGAAACTGGATAGGCTTGGAGAAACTTGGAATGTGAACTGCCACTTCCTTGCCATATCCAAGAGTGGTTCTTTGCTTGTTGCGAATGATCTTTTCCTATGGTATGATGATGGGATTATAAGGAACAAGCATAAAATCTGTATGCATGTCTTCATTTTCATTTTCTTTCACTGAATCTGATGGGGTGCCACTGAATTTGTCTTGTGATTCTTAAGTGGCATCATTTTGTGCAGGCTGTTGAACGAGACCATAAACAGGATTGTTATGAACATGAACAAGTTCAGAATGTTGAGTTTCATATTGTTGGAACCGCAACTCAAGTTGTAGAAAATCAAGTGTCTTGTGAATCTTTTACACATTTCCAAATGTGAGTGAGAATAGTCTTGTCAACCATGACAATGTTGTGAGCAAAGGAAAACATTAAACTTTTCAGTTACTCTAAAATACCATTTAATATATCCATTCAAGACATGTGATTTAAAGGACTCACTCAAATGAAGAAGGGATTCTTGCAACTCCACCTTTTTACAGATAGTCTCAACAATTAGGACTTCAACTCATAAAATGAAATCCTAAAGGGTATCTGTCTTAGCCGAAAAAACACCCAAGTACAATGACTCACCAAAAATCATTCCAAGTGTAAATGAACTTACAAAATTCACAGTGTGCAAGTCACAATTGATTATGAAGTTGAATAAATACTCTGGTGATGATACTTTGATGTGTTGTCACAACAAAAACAATAGACTTACCAATTCTTATCTCGTGCCCTAACCTCTTTACAAGTACCTAATTCACCATTCTTTAACTAATCAACAAAATCCACAAGGTCTTCACTCACTGAAACTATGGCATAGTTCTTTCATTCATAGGATATTAAATAATACCCCTAATTTATCTAAATATTGATAAATACCTACCAAAATCCTTTTGTTGAACCTTCCTCCCAATACATATTTTCAATTAAAAAAACCATATTTTTACTAGATATTCTCTATTTTTACAATACCTATAAATCCCTTATATCCTACTCCCCACCCCTTAATGCCTACAATATATTAACCTTAATTTTTCACAATTTAAAACCTGAATTAAACTCATAAGATCTTAACCAAATAAATTCAGTGTGACCTAATCTTACGGGTCTCTCTGCTGTTTTAACAACGGTGCCAATTTGCAATACAATTGTTTCAACGAGCAGCGTGCTCTTCAAACTATTCTGGCATCCATGCACTGGCTGGCTTCGAAGGCCGTCGAATTAGTGGAGATCAAAAGCAGAGTCGAGACCAGCTACCAAATAGAGGTTTGTCAAAGTATGAAAACAAACAAGTTTATGCAGAAATTAAATAATCTGTTCTTTAAGGAGCTTCTCCTATTGTTGTGTGAGATGCTCTGTCCTTCCCTACTTCTGCACACTCCTAGAAATCTCAAGCAATCAAATTCCAATGAAAATAAACCAGAATACAAATTTGAAAGGCGTTATTACGGTACTTGGTCCAATACAGAGGTGAGGTGTATACACCAATGCTAAGAAAAACATGTTGCTTGGTTTCCATTCAAACTCTTGTTGTTAATGGCTCTTGTCCATGACTTGGCTTGCTGGCGTTTTTAAAGAACATGCTCACTGCTCTAGCTCAAAGCTAGTTCACAACTATGACTTGACAGCAGTTCCAAAACATATATGATAAGTATGGGTATCAACAATGGGCAACAAAAGGTCCACTCCTATTCGTTTCATCTCTACGCAATGTCATAACCAATGTCAAGGCTGTTAAATAATTTGATAAGTCATCCAACTACCACGCCCACAATCTCTAACATCCTCACTGTCCACTCGCAGATCAAAAGAGTATGATGCTCTGGGTATAATCTAGCACTCCAACAAATCGAATTTGTTACACCACGCAGAGGAAGAGGAGTCTCATGCAGTGTGTGAAGTCTCAAGTCACGCTTAACAGTGGTCTCCACAGCTCCACCAACTCCACGCCATCTTCACAATGCAGCTCATTCGAAAGGAGAGGAACCTTGATGCACAACAAAACGCTTAAGAGTTCACATTGTCAATCACAAGAGAAATGCTATGCCAACTTGCAGCTTCAAAACTAGAAACACAATTGAAAATAGAAACTCACGAGGAACATCGCTTCGCCTTCCACCATTGATCTTCACATTCCACCATTTATTTACCCTAGAATATGAAGAATATTGTTGATTTCATGCCCAACAAAGGAAGAAATCTCTTCTCTGTGATGCCGTGCAGATGGAGGCCGAGGGAAACAGTAAATTAATTTCTGCGATAGATCAGGCAATAACAGCCCATGCGTAGAGGCCATACACATGACAGAGAGAATTCTTCACATCGATAGGGCAGCCAGAGCAACTTATAAAGCAAGTAACAGGGGGTTTATAAGTATTCCCAGTAAAAAAAATATCTAATAAAAATTATCATAAAACAGGATTTTTTCTAATTGGAAATGGGTTAATAAAATGATTTTGATAGATATTTACCAATATATATAATGAAATTAAGAGTATTTTTTAATATCCCATTAACTAAAGTGATATTACATGGATTCACTGAAATTAGGAGTATTCTTTACTAAGGTGTTATTGCATGAGTAAAAGCCCAGTACCACAGGGCTGAGTCTTCAACCATAAGCAGCTACAACGTACCAGTTGCAACAAGGGCAGTCAGAGTCTGAGCGTCTTAATCATCTCTCTTGCAGTTGCAGAGCTTTCAGTGGAGGATCTCACGCACTGTAGGATCTTCAACGAATAACATACAAGTTTAACACCTCGCAGTCTCCATTCAACATCACACCCAATGCAACAAATCGGACTCTTCAAACTCCACGCACCACAACAAAAAAAAGGATTGCAACCATGGTAGACTTCACGCTATTGTGCAAAACACAGGCAGATATTTCAATTGTAGATTTCAAAACCAGATCAAAATGCAATAATAGCATATTTCATGGAGAGAGAGAGAGAGCTACACTCAGTAATGGCGTTCACCAAGAGAGACCAATGACTCCAAATCGCAGACCCAACAAACCTTCAAATTGTGGCCCCAATGTGGAATTCTTACCATTAAACTATAGCCACCACTCCAACATCCGCCCTAACAATTCAATTCAGGTTCAGAGCGACATCTTACTCAATACTCCAACGTTGCTCCATGCTCTAGTTAGGGTTTCTACACTGATCTCAATGCATACAAGTATTCAAGAGAGAGAAGTATACATTCAATGCATTCGCAGGTCTTCATACATCGTCAACAGAATGAAGACTATACTCTAATCTGATAACATGTGTTCAAGTTTCTCACGATTTCCATCTCTTACGCAATGACGCAACTCCAGTTATCACTCATGACGATATTTTTAAGGGCTAGAGGAATACCAGGTCGTGGGTACGAGGATATTTTACAGTCACCAGAACTGGGCCTTGGTTAATGCGCACAGGAGAGTGAGCAAGTCAAACGCTGAAGCTGAGCAGAGACAAGAGGGGGGGCTCACACAGTGTAGTGGAAAAGCTCAGGCACCAGTGGAACGTAGAATCATTGCTCGAAACAATGGATGCAATAATGAATTAGGGTTTAACATTTAGGAGGTACTATTTGAAGTAGAAGCCAAATATTTACGAAATGAAATAAAGAACTACGAACAGATACCAAAGCCAATAAGCGATATACAATAATTAATATGCACAATCACTCAATAGATACACACTTCTTCCATACCAAACCAAAGAGGCTTTGAACATTGATACTGAGATCGATACCCAATTCAAGAGGAGCCATGCATACTTCACTCTTTTCTCAAACACAAACCATTAAGATCATAAACACACTCTAAATAGCATAGCCCGAGGGGTCATTGAACGCCTAGGGCTCATTGAACTCTGAAGCACACAGCCTAATGACTAAACACACAACCAATATCACAAAGAAAAGTAGACGTGAAAGCTCAATATTTTCTTAGTAGGATATGTACACATATATAGAGAATAACCATTGGTTTCAACTTTCAATTGGTCTTTTGAACTTTTAAACACTTTTCCTATCCTAACCACGATGGTTTCACTTTGTTATGCTAAACTTGTTAAAAAATTCTCCAATCTAATTCTGGTAGGAGATTAATATGTACTTTGGATTTTGAGTCACTTCAATTTCCATGTAGTGCATATGACCCAAATCTTTCATGTCAAAGCCTTTCTTCAATTATTTCTATATGGACACAATGTATATTTTATTTCTCCCTCTCATCAAAAGATCATCTATATACACTACAAGATATACATAGATATTCCATTTTTCTTAACAAACAATGTTGCATCATTAAGATTAAAGTGTTTGAAATTCAACTTCAAAAGATGTTTGGTTAGCTTTTCATACCATGTGTGAGGTGTTTGGTTTAGGCCATGTTAGAATTTGCTAGTTGTATAACCAATATTACTAAAAGAACATGACAAAGCACAAAAAAACAAAGAGTGGAGCTCGTTTAACCATGATGATAAACAATCATCTCCCATCCATAGACAAAGATATTGTCTCCCCTAAGCTCACACCTTCCAATAGAGATAAATAGTTCAGAGATAGTAATACATCCAGATAGTAGGAGCTCAAACGCCAAGAAAGAAAAATAGAAACTTCTCCAAAGTGGAGAACCCTGGAAAAACTCTTTAATTTTTGGGTGACTTTTGACTGGGGTCGACCTAGCTGCTTAAGTGGGGTTGAATTGTTATTTGTGCAATATAAAATGTAATTTAATTATTTACTTATTTACTGGGTCGGCTTGTGAGATGATGCCTCACGTAGCTACTACAACATCACTCCCTCTCATCCGGGGAGGCATCATCACTATTATCAATTGAAATTGTTGGTTGTGGAGCTTGATCTTCTAGATTCATAGATGTTATTATTCATCTATATTTGTACCCCATTTTTACTTTACACTCATCCTAGCTGGGGGGTGCGGGGGTAGTGCCCCCAAAAGATATTTATGGGATGTTTGTTGGCCAACTGTTTGCGGACCCATGGTACTGGGTGACCTGTAGTATTTTCCCATGGTAATTATTCTATAAAAAGAAAGCATTGTAATATGACTATGTATTGTATTGTAGTATTGTAAAGCAATCTCCGTGATTGTGTGAGGGAGACTATGAGAGAGTGAAGATGAAGTGTAGCGGGGTTGCTGTAGGTTCTATCCCTTCATTTGTTGGATGGTTTAATAATAAATGACTGACAATTTTTGTGTCGATGTAGCCTTTTTTTGGTGAACCACGTTATATTTGTGTCTCTCTTGTAATGTGTTTAATATTTGCATCTTGTTTAATTTTTTAATTATTATTGCTCTGTGATTTTGTTTTTCTAACAATTGGTATCATAGCCAAAAGGTCTATTTGGCTGGTAAACTCGCAGGAAAGAAGGTTTCCTCGCTCGAGTGGGAGCAATGGCAGAAGAAGGAAATATTAGGGTCGAGAAATTTAACGGCCAAAACTATCAGTTATGGGAGATGAAAATGGAGGACTATCTGTACCAGAAGGATCTATACCTACCATTGGGAGGAAAAACAAAACAACCAGCAACTATGAAGGATGAAGAATGGGAGGTTCTTGATAGAAAGGCACTGGGAACAATATGGTTGTGCGTAGATTCATTGGTGGCTTTCAATATCTCAAAAGAAAAGACAACAAAGGGTGTGATGAGTGCATTGGCTAAGCTCTATGAAAAACCCTCGAGTTCCAACAAGGAATTTTTAATGAAGCGTTTATTTAATATGAATATCTCAAAAGGTGGATCTGTTGCTGGCCATTTAAATGAATTTAATACGCTTACTAGTAAGCTAAGTTCTGTAAAAGTGAACTTTGATGATAAGGTTTGGGCTCTTCTAATCCTATGCTCATTTCCAAAAAGATGGAATGGATTAGTCATGGGTGTAAGTAACTCCATCCCTAGTTCAAACACTCTTAAATTTGATGGTGTTGTTGGTGTTATTCTTAGTGAGGAAATGCGAAGAAAAAACACAAGTGAAACATCATGTAATGCGTTGACCATGGAGAGCAGGGGAGGACAAAAGGATAGACGAAAGAGCCTAGGTAATTGCAGCAAGTCTAGAAAGGGCAGATCCAAGTCCATATTTGGAAAGATAGAGTGTTGTAACTTGTTTAAGAGAGGGCATATGAAGAAAGACCGTAGAACTCCAAAGAAGAAAGGAGATGGAAAATAGGTGATGTGTTACAAGATGCTTTTATTCTTGCATTAGATAATACTAGTGATTACTGGGTAGTAGATTCAGGGGCTTCATGTCATGTTACATTCCATAGGAAATTCTTTCATGATTATGTATCAGGTGATTTTGGACATGCTTTATTAGGGGATGATGAACCATGTAAAATTGTTGGAATGCGTAAGGTACAGATTAAGTTAAATAATGGAGATGAATGGTTGCTAAAAGATGTAAGGAATATTCCTTCTATGAAAATAAATATGATATCAACAAGGAAGTTGGGAGATAGAGGTTTTTTGTATACATTTGGAAAAACATGGTGGAAGATCACTAGAGGTGCATTGGTAATGGAAAAAGGAGATAAGATAGGTATGTTGTATTTATGTCCTCATAATACTGATTATTCTATCTCTATAGCTTCCACAGAAACAGGTGCAGCGTTGTGGCATCATAGGCTTGGCCACATGACTAAGAAGGGGATGCAGATTCTCCACTCAAGGAAATTGCTTCCAGATCCGAAGCAGGAAAGTTTGGAATTTTGTGAGAACTATGTTTATGGAAAACAAAAGAGAGTTAGAATTCTTAGGGTTGGGAAACAAAAGAAGAGTGAAAAGTTAGATCTTGTGCATACATATGTATGGGGATCAGCTCAAGTACAATGTCTTGGTGTCTCTCGTTATTATGTTACTTTTAATGACGATGCAACTAGAAAAACTTGGGTGTATTGCATTAGACAAAAATATGATGTGTTTGCTACTTTTAAGAAGTGGAAAGCTTTGGTTGAGAATGAGACTGGAAAAAAGTTGAAATGTCTCAGATATGATAATGGAGGTGAATACTGCAGCAAGGAGTTTTATAGTTACTTATCATACAATGGGATTCACAGAGAGAATATAGTCCCGGGAACACCACAAGAAAATGGTGTGTCAAAAATGATGAATAGAATGATCATGGAGTGTTGAAGGTGTATGAGATTGCATGCAGGGTTTCCTTTACGATTTTGGGCTAATATTGTAGACACTGTTGTTTATTTAATAAACAGAGGGCCTTCAATCACTTTGGATGGTGGGATTCCAGAGGAGACATGGACAGACAAAAATGTAAAATACTCATTTATGATAACATTTGGTTGTAAACCATTTGTCCATATTGATAAAGAAAACAAAACAAATCTTGAGGCTAAATACAAGAAATGTACCTTTATTGGATATGAGGTTGATGATTTTGGTTATCGCTTATGGGATTATGAAGATCACAAAATCATTAGGAGTAAAGATGTAGTATACAATGAAAATGTTATGTACAAAGATCAGTTGTAGAGAAAGAAAGAGTAAATTCAAAACACAGTAGACAATGCTTGATCAAATCAAATAAAATGAAGTTCCAAAGGCACCAGAAAATCAAGAGCAACACTAGGTATCTCAAACTCCTGCAAATTTGAAAAAAATATACTAGGTTAAGTAGACCCCTTGAACGATTCTCACCTTCACTGTATTATTTATTGATGACTGATTCTAGTGAACCATAATGTTATGAAGAGGAAATGTAGGTATAAACTAAAAAGGAGTGGGAGAAAGGCATGAATGAGAAGATGGACTCATTGGTAAGAAACCAGACTTGGGATTTTCCATGAGTTACATGCAGGAAAAAGAGCATTGCAGAATAAATGGGTTTACAGGTTGAAGGAAGAAGATGGAGGAAAGAAGTGGTACAAGGATATACTTGTTGTAAATGGGTTTGCACAAAAGAAAGGTATAGACTTTGATGACATATTTTCTTTTGTTGTTAAAATGACTTCAATTAGGACTATTTTAAGTTTAGTGGTGGTAGAATATTTTCATCTTGAACAGTTATATGTAAAACAACCTTTCTCCATGGGGATTTGGAGGAAAAGATTTATATGTAGCAACCATAGGGGTATGAGGTCAAAGGGAAGGATAATTTGGTTTGCAGGTTAAAGAAGAGCTCAAAATAAAACTAGCTAAATCATCTGTGATGAAGGATTTGGGTGATGCAAAGAAAATCCTTGGTATGAGAATAACAAGAGACAAGAAAATCGCAAATTGACATTGTCTTAAGTTGAGCATGTTAGATTTTTATCATTTAATCAATATGATCTAGGATCTTATCTGAGAGAATAACATGCACAACAATAATCACAAGAGACAAGAGACACAAAGATTTTTCCTCGGGGAAACCATAAAGGAGAAAACTCCGCAACTTCTTGAGAGATAGAATGAGCACCAGTAGAAAAAGTAAAACCTAAAAACAAAAGATGATCTCCAACAGTTGTTGTCTCTCACTTGTGCCAACTCCTCCTCTCTCACTCATGTGCTGCATTTGAGTGAGTGTGTGTTATAAATAGAGAGTCTCACTCTCTATTTATACTAGCTTCTCACTTGACAATTACTCATGAGGTCGACTTCTCTAGGAGATTCTAATAACCCTAGTACCCCTTAACTGTGGGGACTATTGCCCCGACTTACAACAGAGGGTTAACCTCTATGAATTTACATGACTTTATTATATTAATGATTCTCCCAATAGGAACATCGGGGTACAATGAGATACAATATAAGATATACAAGTGAATACATTCCGAAGTTACAAATACATCAACACTCCCTCTTAACGAGGAAGGTATTCTCTTGACACAGTTCATCAGCACAAGTCTTCATCACTGGATCATCTTCAAATATGGATCATCATCAAAGCCAGATTATCATCAAAGTTGGATTATCATCATCACTTCTCCTGCTATCTCGAGCAAATGGCGCTATCTCAAAATTCTACTCGTCATAGGAAGTTCTATAGAGCCAACCCTTTTTCATGCTGGATGTAGGCCTAACCTCCATGTAGGTCTTCATCAACAGAGCCAACCCTTTTTCATGTTGAATGTAGGCCTTGCCTCCGCAAGGAATTCCACTACAGACCCAATCCTTTTTCATGCTAGATGAAGTGACTTTCCTCTGCAAGGATTTCCAATACAGAGCCAACCATTTTTCATGTTGGATGTAGTACCTTTCCTTTGCAATGATTTTTGCTACAAAGCCATCCCTTTTTCATGATGGATGCAGTTTCTTGCCTCTGCAAGGATTTCCACTACAGAGCCAACCCTTTTTCATGTTGGATACAATACCTTGCCTCTACAAGGATTTCCACTACAGAGCCAGCCCCTTTTCATGTTGGATACAGTACCTTGCCTCTATAAGGATTTCCACTACAGAGCCAACCCTTTTTCATGTTGGATGCAGTTCCTTGCCTCTGCAAGGATTTCTACTACAGAGCCAGCCCTTTTTCATGCTAGATGCAGTACCTTGCCTCTGCAAGGATTTCCACTACAGAGCCATCCCTTTTTCATGTTGTATGCAGTACCTTGCCTCTGTAAGGATTTCCACTACAGAGCCAGCCCTTTTTCATGTTGGATGCAGTACCTTGCCTCTGCAAGGATTTCCACTACATAGCCAACCCTTTTCATGATGGATGTGGTACCTTTCCTCTGAAAGGATTTCCTCTTCAGATCATCTTGGAGCACAACCCAGATACACATAACACTATATTCACATTCACCAGCATGGTAGGACACTCCTACTGCCATCCAAGAAAGGATTCAACACTTACATCTACTGGCATGGTAGGACACACCTACTACCATATGGGAAGGGATTTGCACTTATATCCACCTTCATGGTAGGACACATCTACTACCATCCGAGGAAGGGCTCTGCACTTACATTCGACCATGGGAGGCCCATCCTGCCACCATGTCAAAAAGGCTCAACACTTATATCTGACCATGGGAGGTTTGACCTGCCACCATGTCAGAAAGGCTCAACACTTATATATGACCTTGGGAGGTCGAACCTGCCACCATGTCAGAAAGGCTCTTGGACTCATCACTTTGCCTTGGAAGGAACCTCGATCTGGAGAACAACAAGCTTCTCCCTGAAGTACTCAAACTTCACTTTGGTCATTTCTAGCATAGAATCATGTCAGGGCTGATTACATCCAAGGATAACCTGCGAGCTTCACCAAGACTGATTACATCCGAGGAAAACCCACAGGACTGTTTATGTCTGAGCAACCTATGAGCTTCACTAGGATTTTATGCTCAGACAACCTGTTTCATCGACTATGCTATAACTCCCTCTTTCAAGAGATCTCGATCTGGATAAAAAACTGGAGCTTCTCTGCTCCTCTCTCCCAAGTAGCCGAGCAAGTGGCAACATATTTTTCCTCGGCTATACTCAGCACCATGCAAGACTCCTTCTTGCTAAACAAAGAGATCACACTTGATCCCATACTGAAGCAACACCCTGAAGTTCTCTTCTTATGAATGGCACTACCTGCCCAATACAAATCCACATAACCCTCCATGTTAATCTTCTGATTTGCTTCATATTTGAGCCCATGGTTAACTGTACCCTTTAGTACCTCAAAATATGCTTTGCAACAATTAGGTGAACATGTCTCGGATCTGTCAGGAACCGGCTCAATGTGTTCATAGCAAAGCAAATATCCGGTCTCATATTCGTTAGGTACATCAATGACCCAATCATCTGTCGATACATCGTGGCATCAACCGACTTTGATGAATCATCACTCAATAGCTTCAATTTTGATGACATAGGTGTGATCATTTCCTTGAAGTCCATCATTCCGAACCTCTTCAGTATCTCCACTGCATACTTCCCTTGTCCAAGGGAGATTCCATTCGCACTTTGCCACACCTCCATGTCTAGAAAGTACCATACCCATGTCCTTTATCTCGAACTCGGCAATAAGTCTCCTTCTTGCAACTTTAATGAGTTCCATTTTTTTTGTCATGAACAAGTCATCGACATATAATAGGAGCATCATTGGTCTTCCACCTTCAACCTTGAAGTAAAGGTTGGAATCTGCTTTCCTCTTAGTAAAGCCTAGAGCTATAAGTAAGTTGTCCATCATGTCGTACCATGTCGAACCTTAGGATCTTCTGCAGTAAATCCCTCTGAAGTGGAGAATCATTCTCCCTTTTCCTTTCATACTTTATGTATTGAAACATTCTGTACTGGAGTTACAAGTAGCTTCCTCTGCTACTAATATTCTATGTATCCATCTAGGGTCACTGGATACCAAGATCCTCTATCTTGAAAATGTTCTTCTCGCACCCATCTATGATCTTATCATCCTCTATAGGCTTTCATCTTCAACCAAAGGTTAATATTTTCATCACTCTAGGTGATCTTCAAGCTCCTCATGTATGTGTTATCCCATGGGTGCCTTCTGAGCTCGTACAAGGCCTTCTTTAATTTGCACACATGAGTCTGCCTATCATGTTTCTTAACTTCCAATGGCTTCAAATGTCTCTTCGTAGTCTATGACTTCTTTCCATGAGAATCCTCGTGCTACGAATCTTTCCTTTTATCTGATGATGTTGCCATCTACTACATGTTGGATCTTGTAGATCCATATGGAAGACACTACGAACTTCCCTTCAGGTCTCAATACTGCATCCTAGACATCATGCTTCTTGAACTGGTACTCTCCTTCCCTTTCTTCTTGGCTACTTCTTCATAGTTGGAAGGCTCTGTATCGATGATGTCGCTCAACAATGTCACATAACTAGAGTGTGTCTGAGGCCTCTTGAAGTCTCCTCATAATATTCTTCATTTTATATTATTTCTTGAACTGTCGTCTCTTGTTCTTCGGAACAAGTCTCATCCTTCTTTTCTTGTAGGCGATTGTACGCGATATTTACTACAAGTCAAATGTATTAGTTGTATGGTTAGAAACATTTCATAAGGCATATTTATAATGGCAAATTCTTATGCATAAATATATAATCATGTAACTATTTTAGCCATTACAAAATTCATCCATATCTCACTGAAACTTTCTAGATGCCTTCCATCTCTACCATGACATCATTGAGACTGTGCACTAATCCAATATGTCAGCAAAGAGGTTTCATTCTAGATAAGTAACAATTGAGAGTTGTATAGCACCATGGGCTACTTACCCATCACATGCATATTATTGGTATAATGTCATTAATGCAAACATTCTATCATGCATAACACATCAACTGAATATAAAAAAATGCATAACCAAACAATATCATGAAAATGACAATTGAATACTTATCTCTATTTGTTTCATGGGTAGACTCCTTCTTGAGCCTTAAGCTTCATCATCTTCTTCATTCATAACATCATCATTTCTTATCCAAATGATAAGATGGATAAGAGGTTCTTTAAGAATTGAGTTCTTCAAATTCCTCATTGCTCGAGGGATCTTCTTTGAATCGTGAGCGCTTGATCTTCAGTTTCTCCCATATTCTCTTCTCTTATTACGATTCGAGCTTCTTCTTCTGTTCACTCTTTCAAGAGTCTGCTGAAGTTAATCACTTCCTTCTGGCATACATTCCTCAAACTTCCTTACTGACATACTGATCCAAGTCAATTTCTTCAAGGATCATGGAGGTTTGATACTTCCATACCCAGAAGTTGCCAGCTTCACAAATCTTGTCATCAAGTTGGTGTTATTAGTCATTTTGAAATGAGAACCTCAAATGTAAATAGCAAAATATTAGATCTTATTGATTTGAGGTGTCTGTCCTAGTTTCAGATATGGCTGATCTAGGGTTTGTTAGAGAAACCCTAATTTTTAAAACATGGAATTTCAAACTTCTGATTGGATATAAAGATGGCCCTCTTCAAGGAGAGATTTCCAATATACTCTTTTTCTAAAAAAGTAGAGGGAAATTCTTGGAACAGGAAGCCCTAGTTTGCCAATTTCTTCTACAAAATCCCTGATATTGTTTCTGCAGTATCTCCGAAATTACTATTCCTCTGTGTCTCAAACTTCTCACTGAGGTATCCTCATCTGTCCTCTTTCCAACACCGCATATTTGAGTAGAATTGGTTTCACCAATTGGGACTTATGATATTTTTTCCAAGGTGACTTATTTTAGGACTATTCATCATAGGGAACTTGTACAGACTGCCATGTGTCACTGTTTCATCCTCAAGGTCTAAAACGTTTCCCACAAAAATTAGAGTTCGTGCCCTATCTGGTAAATCTTGAGAAATTTCATTTGGACCTTTGTAGCCCAAGATATAACAATTCTCCCTAGGTGTTTTGTTTAGGGATGAATCCTGGGAGAGGCTGGAACCCTGATTTGGAGGAATCATATATCCAAGAATATAGCGAATCTGAGGTTGGACTTTTTACACAGTGTTCAGCACAAATGTTTCTTTGACATTTAGAACTTTTGGATTCTGATCCTTATCCAATCTCGAGATATATCGAATGTACCAAAACTACTAGTTTTAGTATTTTAGGATTTTTAGGCATGAAACCCTAATTTCCATTAGCTTCCATTGCAGCTGTAATTCAATTGTATAGTGAAACTTCTTTGATTCATCCTTTTAATGAGAACCTAAAATGGAAATACAACATATTTAGATCTTACTAATTTGATATTCCTGAACTGGATCTAGAGGTGATCTTCTGCAGTGCTGCTTTTCTGGTCCGGGGTCTAATTAGGATTTGAATTTCCCAGAGTTTAACCCATTAAAAAATTTCGATCTTGGTCTCTAAATTTAAATTTTGAGGAGCAGAGGAATCCTATGCTGGGATCACTAAAAAATTCCTCTTCTGTGAAAAGCCCTAATTTTCCACTGTTGGGGTAGGTAAAAAATGAAAATGCTTAGAATCAGATTCTGCTTCGACAGAAAGATGCGCCCTTCAATAGAGAGTTAGCCTAGCCTCCTTTTGCTAATGATATGTGGAGAGAGACTCAAAAAATAAGAATTCCTAGCTTCTGCAGCTTCATAGTGTCTTCTTCTCAAGTTAGCTCTGATACCATGTTAGATTTTTATCATTTAATCAATATGATCTAGGATATTATATGAGAGAATAACATGCACAACAATAATCACAAGAGACAAGAGACATAAAGAGTTTTACTCAGGGAAAACATGAAGGAGAAAACCCCGCAACTTCCTCGGAGATAGAATGAGCACTAGTATCAAAAGTAAAACCCAAAAATACAAAGATGATCTACGATAGTTGTTGTCTCTCTCACTTGTGCCACCTCCTCCTCTCTCACTCATGCTCTACAGTTAAGTGAGATTGTGTTATAAATAGAGAGTCTCACTCTCTATTTATACTAGTTTCCCACTTGACAACTACTCACCAGGGCCGACTTCTCTAGGATATTCTAGTAACCCTAGTACCCCTTAAATGTGGGGACTATTGCCCCAACTTACAATGGAGGGTTAACCTCTATGAATTTACATGACTTACTATATTAATGATTCTCCCGATAGGAACATCGGGGTACAATGAGATACAATATAAGATATACAAGTGAATAGATTTCAAAGTTATAATTACATCAACAGAGTACATAGAAAATGTGTTGGATAGGTTTAGATTGCAGAATGCAAAACCAATCAGTACAACTTTGGAAAGGCATTTCAAGCTAAGTAATGCGATGTGTCCCAAGACACAAGAAGAGATAGAATACATGTCCAAGGTTCCATATTCATCATCAGTAGGAATCTTGATGTATTTCATGGTGTGCCCAAGACTATATATTGCACATGTAATGGGAGTTGTGAGAAGGTATAGAACAATCCAGGTAAAGAGCAATGGAAATCAGTACATTGGATTCCCAGGTATTTGAGAGGTACCACTTCTCATTCATTATGTTTTGGAGGTTCATGCACTATTTTATGGGGATATGTTGATGCAGATATGGCAGGCGATAAAGACAACAGGAGGAGCACCACAAGGTATGTCTTTTTTGTGGGTGGAACAATAGTAAGTTAGATTTTGAAACTGCAAAAGGTTGTTACACTTTTAACAATAGAAGCAGAGTATGTTGTTGCTACAGAGGCTAGTAAAGAGATGATTTGGTTGCATAGGTTCATGGAGGAATTGGGTAAGAAGTAGGAAAATAGATAGTTGTATAGTGACATCCCGAGTTCCATTCATATTGTAAATAACTCAACCTTTCATTCGAAGACTAAACATATACAACTCAAGTACCATTTCATAAGATATGTTATAGAATATGAACTATTAAAGTGGGAAAAGATACATAATACTGAGAATATTCCAGACATGTTGACAAAGGTAGTAACTAGAGATAAACAGAGTTCCTACTTGGTTTCAGTTGGCCTTCAAGCATGAAGGTGAAGAAGAGAAATTTTCCAAGTCCAAGGTTCATATCATAGTCCATCAAGTGCAATAGCGGTGGAGTTGTTGTGATCAGTCTCAAAGTGGGAGATTGTTGATCGTGAAGCCTGATCTTATAGATTCAAAGATGTTATTGTTCAGTTGTGTTTGTACCCCATTTTTACTATACACTCATCCCAACTAGGAAACATCATCTCCCCATGGGGATTCAGGGATGAATCCCCAAAAGAAATTTTTGGGATGTTTGTTGGCCAACAGTTTTCAGACCCATGGTATTGGGTGACTTGTAGTATTTTCCCGTGGTAATTCCCTTATAAAAGGAAAGCAATGTAATGCAACTATGTATTGTATTGTAGTATTGTAAAGAAATCTATGTGATGTATGAGAGAGACTGTGAGAGAGTTGAGAGGAAGTGCATTGGGGTTGCTTCAAGTTGTATCCCTTCATTTTGCTGGATGGTTTAACAATAAAGGACTAGAAATTTATGTGTGGATGTATCGCATCTTGGGTGAACCATGTTATATATGTGTCTCTCTTGTAATGTGTTTAATATTTACATCTTGTTTAATTATTTAATTTTTATTGCTATGTGATCCTGTTTTTCTAATAGAAACACATCTGGATATGAACACTACAACACATCTATCTCGAACATCTCTATATCATAAGGAAGGGCTTCAAACACAATCTCGTTTCATCTAGAAGTGTCTATCAAACTTCACCCATCAACTCAATCCAGATCATCTAAGAACATGCACTAGCTCCATAACTCTTTTGAGTAAGTCAGGAATCCATACGTGCATCAACTCAACCCAATTAGTCATGGAACATGCACCAAGTAGACATGTTTCATATCAACCCATTTCATCAAGGAAAATGCATGTACTCAACGTGCAATGGCACAACCCAAATAGCTCACTAGGACTATCACTTCTAGTGAGCCTATGCCACATCATGGGATACAACCTCATGATGACCTCATTGGTTAATACCTCATAACATCCATAAGGACTATAATCATATGAGGGATCATAAAGGCCATAAATTTATGTGCGAATTTTATCGTATCTATATGGGATAGAACCCATAAATCTCCCAACCATAAAGATTGCTAGGCATCAACCCAAAACTTATATCGGTAACCATAGTTCACACAAATCAGGGATACCATGAGTAATGACTTAAATACGTCCTTTGAGGAGTCCATAGGTAATGAATCAACTCAATTGATTCACACAAAACCATATGGAGTTCACAAATAAATCGGTTCACAAAGAACCATATGGAGTTTGCACAAAAATCAGTTCACACAGAACCAACTAGAGTTCACACAGAACTCGGTTCATGCATAACCAATTGAAGTTCATATAGAACTTGATTCACATAGAACCAACTGGAGTTCACACAGAACTTAGGTGTTCACACAGAATCACCACACACAAGTATTCACTAAGGAAGCATGAGTTCACACAGAATCACTATCACCGTCCACATGTATCCACAAGTGTCCAACTAGAACTTGGGAGTTCACACAGAATCATCGTCATAGTTCACAGGTGTCCACATAAAATTCTCACCCACAAATGTTCACCTAGAACTTAGGTTTTTATAGAATCATCGTCATAGTTCACAAGTGTAGAATAAATGTCCATAAGTGTTCACCTAGAACTCATATATTCATACATAGTCATTGTCAATGTTCACATGGAATCACTTTTCCACAAGCGTTCACCTAGAACTTAGGTGTTCACGCAAAATCACTGTCATTGTTCATATGTGTTCAGAAGGGACAAATATTTCACACATAACTCATACTTCCCTCTCAACTATGGATGTAATCATGGAACCAATCTCCCACTCAATCACAAAGTGTCAGGGAGTAAAGTACGGTCCCATCCCGTATCATCCAGATACTAGTGTGCTTTCATAAAGTCTTATGAGAACCTGCACACATGTCATCTAACAGAGGCATAAAAAATATGGGGCCAAATATTTCTGTCTTTCCCTATCTTAGATATGAAAACTAATAATAACAAATCATATCACTCAAATCATGTAGCTAAGAGAGAGTATCAAGAGGCTAGTTTCCCCACCCCATCTTAGGGTGTCCAAGAATCCTCCCTCTATGCTGAAGCATTATGCTCCCTCTGCATCTGAGCATCCTACTCCCATAGGTAATATGTACGTATCCTTCCTTGTGATGATCAGATACATTAGGGATCCTTTAACTTTATTATATGGATCAAAACAACATCACCATCATTGTATCCATGTACTCATAGTCATCATGCTTGATCTGCGCAAGATCTCAACTGTTCTCTTCCTTAACTTAGGAATACTTAAATAGGTTTTCGCCACACCATCATAAGTGATGCAATAGGCTAGGATCCTCATTTTAAGGGATAAATCCCTCTGTCTCCTCAGAAGTCGAATTATTAATTCTTTTCCTCTAGGATCCATTTGTCATGCCTCTACTGGAAAGTAACTTGTTTCCATAATCGTCGAAGAGACGAACAACTGTAGTAAGGATATAGACATTTGTTGAAGCCTTCTACTCCCAATGGACAATCTCTACATGAGATAATTTGGGCATGTGGTTCATGTATCCATGTATAAATAGATCTATTTAGTCCTCATCTATTTGTTGTTACTGTTGAACAATCATGACTTCCACCTAATTGTTTCAACCAAAATTCATCCTTCTACCTGGAATGAGAGTCATGATTCTAGAGGATTTATGATTACGATCCATCTGAATATCAATGGGATCACTTGTCCTTCAAAACAAGTTTCATCATCCTTTTCTTGTAGGCCATAGCATTCCCTACAACTCAAATCCTGCTATATGGTTAGCAACATTACATTATCACATTTATCCAATCTAATGACAATAGTTCATACATGTATGTAGACATCTTAACCAATGCTTCAATGCAACACACACATGTCTACTATATGGATGCTAGTTGTCTCCATTATAACATACCATCAAGAGTGTGCACTACTCTAAGCATGTTAGAAGGAGATTCCATCCTAGAAGGGTTCATGGGATATTGTGCAACATTACGGGATATTTAACAGTCATGTACAAATACTACATGATCCTACTATACATTAATAAAAGAACTATTTCTCATGCTCAACAACTTAATAAATCTAGGAATATAGATCTGCATAAAACATATCCAAAAACAACGAGGTTAGTAGTATACCAGAGCATGTAAAATCAAATACTTATCTTTTATTGTTTTGTGGGTGGGCTCCCATTGCCTCTTATGAGATTCAACTGATATTTATTTTCTAGTTGGGATCTAATCGCCACCTGGATTTTTATATCATAACCTCAACATAGCGAGTACTAGAAGAATAACTCTGTATGATCCTCATTCTTTGGATTCTTCTGAGAGGTGTCTTCATCGACATCTACAGTTGAGGCTTCATGATTCATTTTCTTTGAATCATGACAATATATGGCATAATGTCCATATTTATTGCATCTGTAGCAACATATACGTGAAAGATCATTCTTCTTCTTTTGAGTTGAACTAGGAATTGATCTGCCACCCTTATCTTTCTTGCCATGGAACTTTCTTCCTTTATCCTTTCCTTTCTTAACATGAGATGTAAGCGCTTGACTTTATTCATGTTGGGTGCCATGTATCCTACTTCTTGCCTCAAGTCTTGTCTCTTTTTGCATGTATAATTCCCAAATACAATCAAACTGAGGAAACTTAGGTTTCCCAACAAGACTCTGAATGAATAATTTCCAAGATGGAGGGATACCATTAAGAGTGCTCATGACAAGTTCTTTATCATTGAGTGGATCTCCAATGATTCTTAATTGATTTTTCAACTTGGATATCGTCATAAAGTAAGAGGAAAGTGATTCTGATCTTGACATCTTGATATTTGATAGTTGATTCCTTAGGGAAAGAGCACAGTTGATATTTTAATCTTCGAATAGCTTCCTTAAATATTTAAAAATATTCCTGGAAGTTGTCTTCTTAGATATATGAGGAACCAAGTGGTCCTTAACTCAATCTACTAAGATTCTCCTTTCCCTAGAATCATTCTTTCTCCATTGGGCCTTCTCAACTTCTTCTTCTTGTTTTGTAACATTCTCATTCACGAACTTCAAGAGATTATTTTCTTCTAAGATAAGAAGAACCCTAGACTTTGTTAGAATTTTAACCAAGTACAGTGAACCCATGATGTTAAAACATTTAGCATCATGACATAATAACCATTTGCAATAGGATCATTGAAATAAATAAAATCACAACAACACAAAAATAACACATATATTTATCCTGGGAAACCCTCTCGGGGGAGAAAAACCATAAAAAAATCCTCAATATAGAATTCGACCAAGTATAGTGAACAACCCCAAGAATAAGACTAGCAACTTCCTCTCTCCAGTAGATTGTTTCACTCTCTCTCTTGCACAATTGCTTGAGTGTGAAGTGTGTACAAATGAGGGAGGCGCCTCACCTATTTATACTCATCAAGTGAGTGACTCAATTACTTAACTAGGCTGGCCTAGTTCTCTAATTAGAGCCAACCTACCTAGGAAGACTCAAAATAACATTTACAAAATACTTTTGTGGGTACTTTTTCCCCAACTTACAATGGAGGTTTTACCTCATGACTCGTACATGACCAATTACATAAAAGACATCTCCTGAAGGAGGAATAGTAATAATATAATAAAATTACTATAGATTATCTTCTGAAGTTACATTTCTTTAACACTCCCTCTTAACAAGGAAGGTATTCTAAACATCATCAACAACAACAAAAACTGTACAACTGATTGGTGAATCTATATTTCATAGGAATTTTTGGAACAACAACATCATATATCTAGAACATCATCATCAGTACTAGAATCAACATGGAATATCAACATCATCATCAACATCAACATGGAACATCATCATCATCATTGTCATCGACATGGAACCTCATCAACATGATCTAGAGCATCATCATCGACACTAGCATGTGCTTGCAAGAACATCATCATCATCTGGAGCATCATCATCAACACCAACATGTGACTGTTGGAATAACATCATCATTAGGGACATCAACATGTGACTACTGTAACATCATCAACATGTAACTATTGGAACAACATCATCATCATATGGAACATCATCAACATGTGAATGTTGGAACATAATCATCATGCAAATGCTAGAACATCATCAACATGTGAATGGTGGAACATCATCATCATCAACATGTAAATTCTAGAACAACATTATCATGTAAATGTTGGAACATCATCATCATCAACATGTGAATGCCAAAACACCATCAACATGCAAATGTTGGAACAACATCATCATCAAGAACATCAACATGCGATTGCCGGAACATCACCATCATCACCTGGAACATCTGGAGCAATTCTATAGTGGACACTATGGTAGACCAAATAGGCCTTGTATGACTTGCTAATCCTTTCAGGCCAAACAATACTAGTCAGACATACCAATCAACTTGGGGACCAAACATGCCTTGTCTAACTTACTAATATTTTTGGACCAAACAAGCCTAGATAGACATACAAATCCCACAAGGATCAAATAGGCCTTGTCAGCGCTTACATACCAAACCCATTGGGATCAAACATGCCTTGTTAGGATAGCATACCAATCCTATACTGAGCAATGCTTCAGTAAACCACCATCATCATCACTCCCTCTTAAGAGGGAGGTCCTTTCAGACTACACCAAACTTGTCTCTAAAGTACTCAAACTTTATTTGAAATAGAGGATAAGTCAATACATCAAAAAATTGTTCTTTATCACTTTTTCTTCATAATTCTTCTCTTGTAGGTGATTCCATACGATCCTTCCTACAAGTCAAATTTAGTTGCATGATTAGAAACATTTCATAATATTCAAAACATATTGATAAGGATAAATTCTTATGCATATATAAATTCACAACTATATTAGCCAATGCTTCAACAAAACATTCATCCATATCCCGTATACATACGGTAACTTTTTACATTCCTTCCATCTCTACCTGAAAATTATTAAGAGTGTGCACTACTCCCAATATGTCAGCAAAGAGGTTTCATTCTATATAAGTAGCAATATGATTTTGTACAAAACCATAGGCCACTTACCCATCACATGTATATTGGTACTGTATTGTTCATCAATGCAAACACTCTAGCATGCATAATACATTTCCTAAATCTAGGAACATAAATATGTACACAACTGAGCAATATAATTTAAGCAACTAGATATACATGAAATGATAATTCAAATAATTTTTTTTTTGTTTGGTATACTTCCTCTTGATTCCTTACAGGAATTACTGGAGTCTCTGATAACGTGCTATACATCATTGTCTAATTCCGAGGACTTGTGCCTATCTTTCTTATGATCAACAATGCTTGCCATAGATCACATGGAATAATTGTGTACTGGTGTTGAATCTTTGTGTCCCTTCTTATCCAATGTTGAAATATATGAGAGTACGATCTTCTTCTTCATGGGTTGAATTATTCCGTGTCAAAGTACATATTACTCATCACTTGAGGAATCTTCCCTTGATTTCTTCTCATGTACTTCTTTATAGTTGGAAGTCTTTGCATCAATGATGTCACACAACAATGCCACATAACTGGAGTGTGTTCGAGGATTCTTTGTTTCTATGGAAGTCTTATCCAAAGCACCATACTTCTTTTCATATTGGATGATCTCTCGTGACCAAGCTTTGATTTGGATTGGAACACCAGTTTTTATGAAATATTCATTCAACTCTCGTTATAACGTAGATATCAGTCACATCCATCTCAGTATCAAACAATATTTTCAGTAACTTGTGAAGCCAGACTGCTTCACCACAAGATAATCATGCTGCAATATATTCAACCTCTGTTATACTGGTATGCTTTCTACTGAGCCATGAGATCACACCTGATCCCAAACTAAAACAACATCCTGAAGTTCTCTTTTTGACTTCGTCACTACTTTTCCAATCTGAATCTGGATGTTTGTGTAACATTGATCTCACTATCAGATGCATATCAGAGGTCATAATCGAATGTACCATTTAGGCACCTCATCACATGATTTGTTGCAATCAAGTGAACATGTACAGGATCCAACATATATTGACTCAAGATGTTCACAGTGAAGCAAATATCTGGCCTCGTTTTTGTTAAGTGCATCAATGAACCCATCATATTCCTGTAGACTGTGGCATCAACTTTCTTTGAAGTAGGATCACATAGAAACTTCAAGTTTGATGCCATCGATGTAGCTACATCCCAACATCTCGAACCTCTTGAAAATATAGACTGCATATTTCCCTTGGCTAAATAAAATATCCTCTAGATTTTTCCACACCTCTAATCCCAAGAATCATGTCATTATTCTCGAACTCTGAGATCTACTTTAGTCACTCCCTCTAAAGCGGAGCACCATCCTCCCTTTGCATATTGTAATCTATGCATCATAACATTATACAATCAAGTGATAGGTAGCCTCCTCTGCTACCGATATTTTGTGTATCCATCTATGCCATCTCTCAAGGTCACTAGATACCAATATACTCTGTCTCAAACTTTGTTTCAAGTTCCTCTTGCACCCATCTATAAGCTTCTTGTCCTCTGTAGGTTTTCATCTTCAATCTTATAGCAAAGGTTGAGATATCCATCACTCTAGGTGATATTCAAGCTCCTCATGTAACTATATGTTCTATCCCATGGGTTCCCTATGATCTTGTACAAATTCTTCTACGCACATGTGGTTCTCTGTAGAGAGTCCCAAGTCTTGGAGGTTTCTCCATCTACCCTTCTACTTCAATTACACCATCTCTCTAATGCAATATCCACCACTGAAGAAGTGTGTCTGGCCACTATAGAAATGTCTCGTCATAAACTAATTCCTCTTTCTAAGAGAAACCACAAACCTTGATTTGTATTTCTTAATGTTTCCATCTACCCCATGCTTGATCTAGTAGATCCACTTGGAAGACACTACAGACTTTCCTTCAAGTTTCAAAACCACACCCCAGACACCATTATTCATTATTAACTAGTACTTTTCGATCATAGCATCCTTCCACTCTTTCTTCTCTTCGGTTACTATGAATTTATATTCTTCTTGCGTACATTCCTCCCATATCCTGCTGAATTTGGTGAGCTTCATTATAGAAAATATTCCTTGGATGATTCCCATGATCTTTGGGAGACCATTTAATGTAGTTATCACCAATTATGCTTCTTCAACATTGTCTCCAATAGATTCTAGTTGTTCCTTTATCTGGGAGACCCTTGTGAAGTAAGATTGAATGCTTTTTGACATCTGTATCTTCACACCCTTGACTTGAGTCCTCAAAGTCATCTTCTTGTTGATGTTCTTTCCTTCATACAAGATAGTCAAAGAATCGAACATGTCCTTGGGAGTATTCAAAGATGAAACATGTGGAATCAAATGGTCCTTGATGGAGTATGCAATGATCCTCTTGTATTTGACTAAGTTCTTTTTATGCTTAGCTTTGTCCTCATCTACCTCCGGGTCTGCAACTTTTTCTTTGACATAGTTCTCCAAGTCACGCTCTTATAGTATGAGAAGCACTCTATAATTCCACGCCTCGACATTATCAACTCTTTCAATCTTTTCCTTAAGCTCGGTATTGTTTTTCATCTTGATAAAGGTAAGAACCTCAAATGGAAATAGAGAGAATGGAACTTACCAAAGAGAGTTCTTCAACCCATTGCTTTCTTCAAAGTTTTGATGGAAAACTGCTTTTGGTGGACCTAGGGTTTGACAAAGAAACCCTAATTTTTCAAATTTGGTGGATTTCAAATTTGATTGGATAGGAATATGCGCCTCCTCAAGGTGATTTGAGCAATATACTCCTTTTCCCAAATCTGTGGACATAACTGCAAATATTTGATGCCCTAGTTTTCCCAGTAGCACTCTTAGGTCAAAAATTGAAAATCCACAGAACTAAAAACTACTTCCATAGAAATATACATTATCATAGGGATATCTATATGGTCCTCCTTCAATTGATATTTGAAGAGAATTTCTTAGAACAAGAAGCCCTAGTTTCTTCAATTTCTTCTATTGAATTTCTCGATTTTAATTTTGATGTATCTTAAGAAATTTATGCTCCTCAATGTCTTAAAATTTGTCTTGATGTATTATTATTTGTCTTCTATCCAACCCCATAGGTTATAGAAAGATTGGATTCACTAAGTGAAACTTATGGTAAGTTTCCCGAGGTGACTTGTTTATAGACTGGTTCAATTTAGCTAACATGTACAGAATTCCACATGCCAAGTGTTTCAACTTCTGGTTTTGAAACTCACACTAGAGAAACTACAGTTTGATAAATTTATATTACATCTTACAAAAATCGATTTGTATATTCCTATCTTGAGATATAGTATTTATCCTTGGGTCACATGTTTAATATTGAATTATGGAAGAGGTTGGAATCGTGTTTTGGAAGGATCATATATCCTAAAGTAAAGCGAATTTGAGGCTGAAACTTGAACAAAAGGTACATAAAAATTTAATATTTGGCATGTCCAAGTTTTAGATACGGTACCTTCACTAAAATCAAGTTGTAGTGAAAGTTACCAGATGATTATATTTTTCCTTCTAGGGTTTCAAGCGTGAAGCCCTAATCTTCGTCAGCTGCAATAGTAGCGGTGTTACGACTGCACACATAATTATTTCAGGGTGGCTCTGATACCATGCTATAATTTTAATGGTTATACAGTATCTTAAAACATTTATAATCATAACATAATAGCCATATGCAATAGGATCAAAGAAATAAAGACAATCTCATCAACACGAAAATAACACAAATATTTATGATCCTAGGAAACCCTCTTGGGGGATAAAACCCAACACAAATTCCTCAATATAGAATTCTACCAATTATAGTGAACAAACCCAAGAATAAGACTATCTATTTCCTATGTCCAATAGACTTCTTCACTCTCTCTCTTGCACAATTTCTTGAGTGTGTAGTGTGTACAAATGAGGGAGGCACCTCACCTATTTATACTCATCAAGTGAGTGAATCAATTACCTAACTAGGATGGCCTATTTCTCTAATTAGGGCTGAATTACCTAGGAAGACTCAAAATAACATTTATAAAATACTTTTTTTGGTACTATTTCCTTGACTTACAACATAGGTTTTACCTCATGACTCTTACATTACCAATTACATTAAAGAAGTATCCCGGAGGAGGAATAGTAATAATATAATAGAAGTACAATAGAATATATTCCAAAGTTATATTTCTTTAACATAATTCCATGAGTTGAAATTGGAAGTCCCATCAAGCCTATCCTCAACCTTCATGTCAATCATCTAAACTAAAAAACTGGACTAGAAACCCTAGCAAGAGCTAGGTCAAATTTGAAATATGGTCTTTTGCAAAACTTAATCTATAGATAGATGCGCCTTATTGAGGTAATTTGAATAGACCTCTTTTTCTCCTAGTAGGGACATAACAACTCAAAACTAGAAACCCCAGTTTCATAATCTCGATAGAGAATAGGTCAGAAATGAAAGTTTTCGGATCTAAAGTCTACTTCCATAGATAGTTGTGCCTTACCAAGGAAATTGGGGGAAAGGTAAGAGTGATCTGACTTTGTGGACTGAAGGGATAGATTAAAGGAGGCATAGATCTTGACCCTGGAAGTATTAGGTCAAAAAATGAAATTTCACCAAACTAAATTTGGCCTCCACGAAAACATGCACACTAGGAGGGTGAGTTTCTCTATGTTTCTTTTTAGATGATCCTAGGTTGAAAACACTCCAGATTGTTGATCCCTAGTTTTAGACAATGTCTTCTTTAACATTGCTCTGATACCATGTTAGAATTTGCTAGTTGTATAACTAGGATCACTAAAAGAGTGACAAAACACAAAAAAACAAAGAGTGGAGCTTGTTTAACCATGATCATGAACAATCATCTCCTAGACATAGACAAAGATATTATCTCCCCCGATATCGCACCTTCCAATAGAGATAATTGTTCAAAGATAATAATACATCTATATGGTAGTAGCTCAAACCCTAAGAAAGACAAAGAGAAACTTCTCCAAAGTAGAGAACCCCCCAAAAAATCCCTTCCTAGATGCAATAGCAAACTTCCATAGCTAGAGAAAACTTGTTTGTTGTTTTGTTCACAATGAGGAGGCGTCCCTCCTATTTATACTTATTTTTGGGTGACTTTGACCTGGGTCGACCTAACTGCTTAATTGGGGCCCACTTGCTATATTTGCAATATAAAATGTAATTTAATTATTTATTTATTTACTATGACGACTTGTGAGGTGTGCCTCATGCAGCTACTACAACAAGATGTCATACAATGACTTGATAATTTGCATACCTCATGTTATCCCTTGATATGTTCCAAGGATGAATTTTGATTATGCCAGGGCATGATGAGGCTCATTTATTAAAGATTTAGAGATTAATATTTCTTGTATTATGATATTGTTGGTTAATGTGTAAAATGTTGCAGATATGGGGATGATGAACATACTATAAGTCAGTGATTTCATTCCAAAGGAATTTCAAGGTGAAAAATCAACAATTAAATGTAGGTGAGGGAAAATTGAGAAAGTGGAAAAACAAAAATAAATGCGTGAGGTGTCATTTAGACAATTCTTAGACATTCAAGCTAGAAGGAAATGTGTTGAGCATAAAAATAACTTAGTAGTTTAAACATAATCCAAATCATTCTTGACAATTGTAGAAAAATGGTAGCCTGGACATCTATATATTTAGATAGCAACATAAACCATCAACTACTATTTAACAGAAGAACATCAATAGAGGGACACAGGACATAACATGGAATGTCTATTCCAATCATCATACTTAGCATACATTCATATCAATGCTATAAACATGTTGCAAATCTTGTTGCTCAGAGATTTTATTATCTCAAGAGAATTTACATCAACATAGAACATGTCTGAAATTCATAGTAGAAAGACAAAATTACAAGGAGAATACAAATATGACAAACATCCAAATGTTAATCTCAAAAGCTAAATCCATGTATATGTTGATGCTTAAAAAAACTCGGTTTGGGATACCACATTGTAAACACCCTTGGAGAGATGGTCAAGGGGATGAAGGCGTATGGAATCCTGGGTTGAGTATAGAGCCCTCTTATAGATAGGGTTCAAAAGATTGATCAATGGTGTTAGGTAATGAAACTATGATTTGATAAATGCTAATAAATGCAATAATTCTTTCAATACAAAAATGCTAGTCAATTAAAAAACTAAATTCCTTATCTAACCATTCATGCATTAATTTGTGAAAGAGAAACTGATTAACTAATAAAAGGATAAAATAAATCATTTGCAAAATAATTACAAGATAATGAAAGGTTATTAGGAATAAATTTCCTAAGAAATTAACAGTTAGTTGCAAGCATGTAAATGCATCAATAATTATATCTCTTGTGACGCTTAAGTAATATTAAGTAACTTCTGTGAATATGCAAAGATAAATAAGTATAATCTTCTAATTTGAAAGTTTAAAATGTCATGACTTAGTGTGATATAAATAAAGTAATATTAAGTAAATGAAAATAAAACTTAGCATACTCGTCGTTAGCATAAAAATGAGAAATAAGGTAATAATGTGTATTATCCTAATGTCTAAGTAATTTTTACCCCATTTAATGATACTTTAAAAAAATGAATTTGTGAGTACATTTAGTTTTGCAAATTTTCAAATGCAATCAAAGACTTCAGTTCATTAATACAACAATATTAATGATTAAAGTGAAATTGGCGTATTAGTTGTCTCTTGAAAATGACTTCAATGGATAAAATGGATTGTATGAAATAAAAGACTGTTCAAAACACTATTGGTTGACTACTTCTATTTAAAGACTGTGTCAGAAAGGCCTACAAATAAAACTTAACAAATCAGAAACTTAAAGACATGTTATAAGTACAAAAAGCTAAACCAATATATATACAGACTTGTACACTTTAAAAAAAGTACAATCCACTTGTTTACATATAATACAATGTTTGCATAATGTAAAAAAAAAAAAAATAACTGCAAAAGATAAAAACCAAGATGTAGATATGTCCAAATGAAATTTTGATTAAAGATAGGATTTTGAAAATCATTAGTACAATAGGCCATGATCAGTTTAACCCATGAGAAAAGGAGGTTTACAAGACCCTACACATCTCTCAACAACTTAACAACTCAGACTCATCCGAGTGAATCTGAGACAAAGGGAGTACTCCTCACTTAGATTGTGCTGCAGTAACCTGCGTGCATGAAAACATCAATGGAAAAAATATACAGGAAGAAACATCAAATATGCAGAAAATAAAAATATATCTCCAGTGGAAGGACACTATGTTTTCACCCTAATGGATGGACTTGGAGTATAGCCTTGTTGCAATCGTGGCCTATTAGGATCATGGACGACTGAATATGAAGAGAAAAAATGTAGAGCAGAAGCTAGCAGTACGCACCTCTTACCTCTAGTGCAATATCTTTGTTTTGGCAGCTTCATCGATCTTTTAATGGTTGCAACAAGGTAGAAGAAGTGATTTCGTTTCGACAATTGTCGCGAGCTCAACGGTCACTAGTCTTATGGCATTCAATTTTCTTCATATGCATTCAAATGAGGATAAGCCACAAATAAAATGATGCTCACCATCATACATGGAATGAAATGTCCTTGGAGATAATTGTTCATGTATCTTGTTTTGTTATCCAGAATGTGAATGAAATGACTCTGGTTCCTCCAAATGGGTTCAAGAGTTTATACTAGAGCATATTGTCTCTTCCAAAAATACTCAAGAATCCCTCATATTATAAAAAATACTTAGCTTCGCTTTGCAACTAGTTAATACGTGAGAAGGTTTATTCCTTGCATATGTCTTCCTCTTCGAATGAAATCGCTGCATATTACTCCATAAAGCACATTTGTGTTAAAATCTTGAGAGTTATCTTGTGTTAAAATCTTGAGAATGCTAAGGTTTACCTTATCCAAGCGCCCATTTGGAGTGTGGCTCCTATGAAAACTTGAGTGTTTGTGAGTTATGGAGCTTCACCGACTGCCTCTTGGTGTCACGTTCCTCACATATTTCTGGACTGTGTTCAATATCTGTGCTTGGAATCAATAATACATGAACAAGATTGTCCTTCATTTCATAGAGGGATTCACAGCCTGTGGAATGGTTGGAGCGTGCTAGCTAATTAGCTAATGTTTCACAAATAAGAGCAAATATGAACCAACTGATTTGTAACAACCAGAGCGTGCTGGTATATTGTTGGACGATATATTTTCACATATTTCTGGACTGTGTTCAATATCTGTGCTTGGAATCAATAATACATGAACAAGATTGTCTTGCATTTCATAGAGGGATTCACAGCCTGTGGAATGGTTGGAGCGTGCTAGCTAATGTTTCACAAATAAGAGCAAATATGAACCAACTGATTTGTTACAAATCAGAACAATATATTTTCTTTAAATTAACTCGAGGGTGCCTCCAACACCGTCAGTTTTAAAACTATGACCTCTGCCAATTTTGAACCTATGATCTTTTGAAGATAACACATACTCTTAACCATTAAAACCGCTCACTATATTATTAACTACATGTCATATCAAAACTTCCATTGATCGTATTTCATTATCCCATGAGCTCTACATGTCTCTAATAACGTCCAGGGTGGTTAGGATTTGTGCCATTGCATGATCGTATCGTTGTCGAATGACTGACTGATGTGCTTGCGAGATGGTCGTTGCTGGTTAATTTCCGATTGCTAAACTAGCCGTTTTATTTTGAATGGTCTCTGTGTGGTTGTTGATTACCTACTTAAGTGAGTCTACTTGGTGGCTCGCTTGTCCTACGTAGCTGCCTCTGGTAGTCGTTTTAATCATCGTGCCATGTACCTTTCACTTTGCATGTAGATTTAGGGTTTGTTTTTATTACCCGTGCATTCAAGAACGAGCCACATATTGTCTCCATGTCATGCAACATAGATTGAAAATGAATGTCTTCTAGTGGATTTATGTCCGCTTTCTTTTCACATTTAATTTCTTTAAGAGTGAAATTGCCCTCCTTAAAGGCGTTATCATGATTCCAGCATAAAATTTAGATGCTCACTATGTATGCAATGGACATGGGATTGAAAATATTTAGATGCTCACTATATATGCAATGGACATGGGGTTGAAAATGCAAAAGTAGAGACAATTATTCTAATATGGGGAATGGAACAAAGGAAGCCATTATACAATGGGACCAGAGGGATATTTTATTTATTTATTTATTATTTTAAAAGGAGATAAAGAAAATAAAAAAATGAAAATAGGGAAAGGGAATTTAATAAATGATTGGAAAATGAATAAGATTTTAGAAGAAAAATGGGAAGAGAGCTCTTTTTTGGGTTTGTGATCAACATGAAAGGATGAAATGTTCTAAGAGTGATATGATAATGAAAATGACACATGGTTAATGCATAAGAAAAGGGACATCTTTTTCCTGTTTTTGCAACATGGGAAAAATAATAAATTAAATGCACCAAAGAGGAGGGTTCTTCTTTATTTAAAAATTGGTGGACATTGCTGATTTTCGTAATTGAGGACCATGAGGATGTCCTTTTTAAGATTTTGGTACTTATCCATGATGACTATGTTGATGGATGGGTGCAACTGACAAATTATTGGTGGATGTGAACTTGATGAATTTATATCGTCATGACACTAAAACCTTGACTTGTCGAAACTTTGATAGATTGTCGAGAGGGTCAAATGGACTCAGAATTTACCAAAAAAAAATGCATGATCGGTAAAACATGGTGAGCTCAATGATGTTGATTACTTGACATGACGATGCCCCAATGAAAAGACGACTAATCCCCCAAAACTTGACTCGAACACGATATGGCGACATGAAGACACAAATTGGTCAAATTGCCAAAGGTGTCATATGAAAAAGAAAATAGAGAAATAATATATGTACATGACAAGCACAACCAACTAGACGTGACAACAATACCATAATGATCTACAAAAAAAATTAATTGGTTTGCCTCTAATGTCATGTTTCGAGACTTTAGAACATGTTGATGTTGAGCATCAACAATATACATATGTCAAATCCCCAAAATCGACTAACCAAATCCAAGATACCCTCTCAAAATTTTTCTATCCCAAGACGATCACTAGGAACCTCCTAATAGTTCTTCCCTCTCCACATCATGTTCTTTCTTGTATAAAAATATCATTGTAATCATGCTCAAAAAATAAATACATGTTAGTACTCACCAAATCAAAAAATAAATGTTAAACTCACCAAATCAAAAAATAAATGTTAGTACTCACCAAATCAAACAAAAAGAAATGCAAATAAAAAGAGTTAGTTCTAACAAGATTAGAAAAGTGATCAACCCATGAATCCCAAATAAAATCCTTCAAAATTTAACCTAGGAATTCCCCATCTCACCTCATCGGCCATGTTGAATTGATTTGGAACAAGGAATTTAAGCTCATCGACATTATTTGAATTGATTAAATCCTCAACGATTGTTTTATAATTATTATCATTCATGAAGAAAAATGATTCATCGTTGTTTGACCCAAGATAAATGCATTTAATTTCCTCTTCCAAATTTACAATCATAGAATGTGCATTGATTTCATGACTATGTCGATCAATGATAAATACAATACATTTTTCAGGAATAGATTGCAAATTAACCTGAGATAAAAAAATATTTTTTAAGACTGATGTGTTCATTTGGATTAGGACATGACATAAATTCAAAATCATTGCTAGACGCACAAGCATCGATCACTAAGTCACCCAAATAGTTGGCATGGATCAAATGAAGGATTTCCCCCAACATATGAGATTCAAAATTGAGTATATGATCATGAAAAACAAGTTTCTCACCCATAATAGGAACCGAAGGACAAAGAATCTTCGTCATTAATTGATGGAGCAATGAGAGGCTTGAGAAAATAATCAATCACAACATCATCTGAGTTTACAGATGCATTCTCGCTAGGGAATTTGAAAACATTAATATGATTCACCTCCTCAAAATGACCGCCTTCCCCTTTCGAATGTTTAAGATCTTCTTAGACATCACATTGCAAATTATAGACCTTGTCTTCAATCAAGAAATTATGTTTGTAGCTTGGAAAAACATGGTGCATTAAGTCTAGGCCGGATGATATCTCCTTGATGAATAGATATTTAAGCATCATGATTGGAATTAGATGGAAATTTGTTGTCATCGAAAGAGAAGACCTCATGAACATCTTGTGTGATCATATCAGAACAAGTTATGGATGGGGAAGGTTTTGCAAGAATGCTATTCACACTTTGTTGTTGCTTGGGTGCTCTAAGGGCATCTAGGAGAGTAATTTTGGCCTTCACAGTTGATAAGTTAGTGGCTACATTGTAAGGAGAACAATTGTCAAGAAATATAGGTTTGGATTGGAATGTGATGCTAGAAGGATTGAATTGATTGATCGAAAGAGGTCTCAACTTAGAGATAGAATATGTAACAATCTCACTGTTAAAATACATCTTATTGATTAAAAGATCAGGATCAAATAATATTTTTGTTCTAAACTAATATTGATATCTGGTTGCAACAATATAAAATTCATTAGTAGGATTCTCATCTAGAAAGGGACTACCCTTCCTTACTTGTTCCATATATGACATATGTTGTTCACAAGTGGAAGGGTCGTGGCATTCGGCATAAACACTGCACTACTGATGTGCAAAATAATCAGCAGATTGAATTCCCTCATGTTGGATTACAAAGCAAGGAAGTTGAATAAAACATGGTTGAGAATAATTCATATGCATGTGCTCTAATGAGATAAATTGATTTTGAAAGTATTGCATCATTTAGAGCATGGAAAGCATGTACATCTTAGTATTTGATTGATTCAGAAGAAATATTGTGCTTTGGTTATGCTCTTCAAAATCAAAGCATGTTTATAAGGTAGAATCAAGAGAATTAACATTCCTCTCTTCTAATCGGTGTCGATAAGGAGGAGGAATACAATGATAATATTGGACAAGGGAAACTTGATGGGAAGGTCGAATAAATCTAGGAATATTATTATACAACTTTGTAAACCCGAGGTTGAAATATTTGATAGATTCATTCTTTTTGAAAGACATTCTATTAAAAATCCTTAGATACTTGGATGGATTCTCAACACTCCCAAAAGTGGATTTGAACCAATAGATGACTCATCCTAGTTGGTATATATATTATTGGGTAAATTAAAAAAATTAGTGGCATCCCTCCCTTTTAATGATTTGAAAAAAAGGCTGCATACAGGTGTCGTTATTACGAGCACCTATACTTTCACAAGCACTCAAAAATGAAACAATATGTTTATTGACAGGTGTAGTGTTGTCTCTAGAAAATTGAGGAAGATGGTCTTTGAATTTCAGTAAAGGATGAGTTGTCAGGGATAGATTCAAAGGTGAAGGTACGCACCAAGGTGTAGGATCAACATCGAAATCATATTAAAGAATTCCCACTTTATGCATGACTTTATGAGGATTAGCAAGGTTGATGACATTATTGTAGTAGACAAAAACTCTCCTGAATAGTGAAGAACTAGTGAAAGCGATGGAGAGAGAAGGAGGAGATGAAGAAATATCAAAAAATGGATAACAGATTGATGTCTAACCAAGGTTCACAAATTGGTTATGATAATGACAAAAAGATTCAATATAATTCCAAGGGATTGGATTAGGAAGATTCAAAATATGGATAGCAATATTTCCCCAGTGGAGGACCACAATATATGTTGAAGCCCAAAATGACATGGTTCAGGAAACAAAATTGTAAACACCCTTGGAGGGGTGGTCAAGGGGATAAATGGGTATGGAATCCGGGGTTGCGTTTAGAGCCCTCTAATAGTTATGGATGAAAAGGTTGATAAATGACATTAGGTACATAAATGAAAGTGGGATTTGATAAATGCTAATAAATACATAATGCTTTGAAGACAATAATGCTAGTCCATTAAACAAACTATATGCCCTATCTAACCATTCATGCATTAATTTCTGAAAGAGAAACTAATTAACTAATGAAAATATAAAAGATATAAATTGTAAAATAATTACAAGATAACGAAAAAATGTTAGTAATAAATTTCTTGAGAAATTAATAGTTAGCCGCAAGCATGTAAATGCATCAATAATTAAATATCTTCTAACGCTTAAGTAATATTAAGTATCTGATCTAGATATGCAAAGATAAATCAACATAATCTTCTGATATGAAATTTTAAAATGCCTTAAATCAATGTGATATTAATATAGTAACATTAATTAAATGGAAATGAAACTTTGCATACTCGCCATTAGTATAAAAATGAAGTAATAATTTGTATTCTCCTAACATATTAGTAATTTTTACCACATTTAATGACATGCAAAATAAATAAATTTGTTAGTACATTCAATTTTGCAATTATTCAAAAGCAATCAAAGATTCCAGTTCATTAATGCAACAATATTGCTAAATAATGAAATTGGTGGACTAGTCGTCTACTGAAAATGACTTAAATAATTAAAATAGATTGCATGAAATAAAGGATTGTTCAAAACACTACAGGGTGGCTACTTCTCTTTAAATTATAAGTGTCAAAAATACGTATGAATAAAAGCGAAAAATAAAAAAAACTTAAAGACATGTTATAAGTACATAAAACTGAACTAATATATACAATCTTATAAACTAAAAAAAAAATGTACAATCCACTTATTTACATCTAATACAGTGTTTGCATAATGTAAAAAAAGTGAAAAATAATTGTTGAAGATAAAAACCAAGAGGCAGACACAAATATACCTAAATGAAGTTTTTATTAAATACAGGATTTTGACAGTCATCGATATAATTGGCCTTGTTGGTTCAACCCATGAGAAAAGGAGATTTACATGATCCTACACACCTCTCAACAACTTAGGATCATCTAGGTGACACTAATATAGTGGGAGTACTCCTCGCTCAAAAATATACAAGAAGAAACATCAAACATGCAAGCAAACAGAACATACCTCTAGCGAAATGACACTCTACCTTCACCCTAATGGGTGGACTTGGAATGTATACTTGCCTGCAACACCACCTGTAAGGCTCATGGATGAATGAATATGAAGGGGAAAAAATGCAGAGGAGAAGCCAGTCGTACTAGACTCTTACTTCAGGTGCAAGATCTTTGTTTCAACAATTTTGTGCAGTTTTTAAAGGCGGTGGCCAGGGTTGAAATTTGACGTTGTACCTTGCATGTCAAGAAATTTTTATATGATGTTTTAATTTTAACATTTATTTTCATTTGATGTTTAAATTTTAATTTTACCTATCATAATAATGGCTCATTTTTTGAAATACTATTTATAATAACTATATCAAACATCGAATTCTCATATATTTCCTTATATAATACAAAAATAAAAATATATATAATAAACAAAAAAAAACATAATAAACATAATGATTAAACCAAGAACAC
>LPNX010881759.1:416748-441900 GCA_001517045.1 Pseudotsuga menziesii | reverse complement strand
TTCATGGGAAATCGGGCTAAAGCTCAAGTTGAAGCCATTGGGACTTATCGTTTATTTCTAGATTCTGGTTATCATTTGGATTTGTCTCAGACTCTTTATGCTCTTTCTATTTCCAGAAATTTAATTTCCTTGTCTAGACTTGACATCGATGGTTACTCCTGTAATTTTGGAAATAAAAGTTTCAATTTGTTCAAGAATACCTCTTTTGTTGGTTCGGGGATTCTTTCTGATGGTTTATACAAATTAAAACTTGATAATCAATTTGCTGAAACTATTCTTACCTTGCATCATAATGTTGGTATTAAACGTAGTCTCACGAATGAAAATTCCTCATACTTGTGGCATAAAAGGCTGGGACACATTTCCAGAGAAATGTTACTTAGATTGGTAAAAGATGGGATTCTCTTGAACCTAGATTTTTCTGATCTTGGAATATGTGTAGATTGTATTAAGGGAAAACAAATAAAACACACCAGAAAAAGTGCCACAAGAAGTACTGAGCTTCTTGAGATTATCCATACAGACATTTGTGGGCCTTTTAACAATCCATCTTTTGGTGGAGAAAAGTATTTTATCACCTTTATCGATGATTTTTCACGTTATGGTTATGTCTATTTGCTGCATGAAAAATCTCAATCGGTGGATGCCCTTGAGGTATATATCACTGAGGTTGAAAGACAATTAGATAGAAAGGTGAAAATCATTAGATCTGATAGAGGTGGTGAATACTATGGAAAGTATGATGAAACAGGGCAGTGCCCTGGCCCATTTGCTAAAATCCTTGAAAAGCATGGCATATGTGCACAGTATACTATGCCTGGAACGCCACAGCAAAATGGTGTAGCTGAAAGGAGTAATCGTACTTTAATGGATATGGTTAGGAGTATGTTAAGCAATTCCAATTTACCCAAATCATTATGGATGTATGCTCTTAAGACCGTTGTATACTTGTTAAATCGGGTTCCTAGTAAGTCAGTTCCAAAAACCCCTTTTGAACTGTGGACAGGAAGGAAACCTAGTTTAAGACACCTGCATGTTTGGGGATGTCCAGCAGAGGTTAGATTGTACAATCCACATGAAAAGAAATTGGATTTTAGAACGATCAGTGGTTCCTTTATTGGTTACCTTGAAAAATCCAAAGGGTATAGGTTTTATTGCCCTAATCACAGTACGAGAATTGTGGAGACCGGTCATGCCAGATTCATTGAAAATGGTGAAGTCAGTGGGAGTGATAAATTACAAAATGTGGTTATCCAAGAAGTTAGGGTACAAGTTCCTGTACCTATGCCTTCAAAGGAAATTGTTGTTCCTATCATTGATGAACAACGTGACGATATTGAACAACAAATTAATGAACCACCACTCCATAATGAGGCTGTCACCAATGAACCCATAATAGATGGACCACAAGAAGTAGCATTAAGGAGATCTCAAAGGGATAGGAGGTCTGCTATTTCGGATGATTATGTGGTTTATCTACAAGAATCTGATTTTGATATAGGAACATGTAAGGATCCGGTTTCATTTTCACAAGCCATAGAAAGTAATAATTCTGCTAAATGGATTAATGCCATGAATAATGAATTGAAATCAATGGACCAAAATGAAGTCTGGGATCTCGTTGAATTGCCCGAAGGATACAAGAAAGTTGGTTGTAAGTGGGTCTTTAAGACCAAACACGACTCTAAGGGTAATATCGAACGATATAAAGATAGACTTGTGGCCAAGGGTTTCACTCAGAAAGGAGGCATTGATTATAGAGAGACCTTCTCTCCTGTGTCCAAGAAAGATTCACTTAGAATCATTATGGCATTGGTAGCTCATTATGATTTAGAACTGCACCAAATGGATGTGAAAACTACTTTTCTGAATGGGAATTTGGAGGAAGACGTCTATATGGATCAACCTGAAGGTTTCACCATTAAGGGAAAAGAACACCTGGCTTGCAAACTTAAGAAATCTATATATGGGCTTAAACACGCTTCCCGGCAATGGTATCTTAAGTTTCATAATACCATTACCCATTTTGGATTTAAGGAAAACACTGTTGTTCGGTGTATATATCTAAAGGTCAGTGGGAGTAAATTTATATTTCTGATTCTGTATGTTGATGACATATTGCTTGCCACCAGTGATCTTGGTTTATTACGCGAAACCAAAAAGTTTCTCTCTATGAATTTTGAAATGAAAGATATGGGTGAGGCATCTTACGTGATAGGAATTGAAATATTTCGGGATCGATCACGTAGAATGCTAGGATTGTCTCAGAAGGCTTATATCGAAACAGTTCTAGAGAGATTCGGAATGGATAAATGTTCAGCTGGTGATGTCCCTATTCAGAAAGGGGATAAATTCAGCCTTATGCAATGTCCGCAGAATGAATGGGGACGAAAACAGATGGAAAGAATTCCTTATGCTTATGTAGTAGGAAGTTTAATGTATGCACAGACTTGCACCAGGCGAGACATCAGTTTTGCAGTAGGTATGCTGGGAAGATACCAAATTAATCCTGGATTGGAACACTGGAAAGCTGCAAAGAAAGTGGTGAGGTACTTGCAGGGAATGAAGGATTACATGCTCACATTTAGGAGATATGATAATCTAGAGGTGATTGGCTACTCAGACTCAGATTTTGCTGGATGTGTTGATAGTAGGAAGTCTACTTTTGGCTACTTGTTCCTATTAGCCGGAGGAGCAATATCATGGAAAAGTGCGAAGCAAACCATCACTGCTTCATCCACTATGGAAGCTGAATTTGTGGCATGCTTTGAGGCCACGATTCATGGATTGTGGCTGCGAAATTTTATCTCAGGACTTGGGGTTGTCGACTCTATTGCCAAGCCGCTGAGGATTTACTGTGATAATGTCGAAGCTGTATTCTTCTCTAAAAAAGACAGGTATTCTAATGGTGCTAAACACATGGAACTAAAATACTTTGCCGTTTTAAAGAAGAATTTCAGAAACAACGAGTGTCAATTGAACACATAAGCACTCTGCTCATGGTTGCAGATCCATTAACAAAAGGATTGCCACCGAAGACATTTAAAGAACATGCTTATAGAATGGGGATTGAACGTAGAACATAACAGTTGCTACCTTTATGAAATGAATCACATAATGTTGTTTGTTTTATTTGACACTCTGAGATCTTAATAAAACTGTTTCTATTTGATAAATCCTGTTCTAAAAGTGTACGTACATGTATGAGAATAAATGAATGATGACAGGAATAGTCTCTGACAAGGGACATTATTGTTGAACCTTATGAAATCACTCCTTGTTTACAGACTTATTAAACAGGTTACTAATGTCGTGGTGCATGAAAGGGACTATGTTGTCCTATTAACATGGAACCGTCATGACTCGCATTACTAGGTTGTTTAATTATAGTATTATGATGACCAAACTGAAAACCAAGATGAATGTGACTTATGGCGCACCTAATGTATACTTTGATAAACTCTAACATTAAGTTATCATATGTGCCAAGTGGGAGAATGTAAGACTAAATTTAGAAAATTCATTCTTACGTTGTCCATATGAAGAGACGGGTTCTTGGCAGCCGTTTCTTTTTCTCCTACTCCGATGGAGAGGTGGAGAATAAGTGTCATGGGGAAACCGGTCCTCTCTCTGCCTATAAATGATCCTTCCAGAATACCCATCAGACAAGCTGAAGGAACGCATTGGTGCAGGGCAAGAGAGAGAAACCGTTTTCTGTTCTCTGCTGGGATCAAGTTTCTTCAATATGTTGCAGGGACTGAGGTGTCTGGAATCATTCTCAGGCTGTCAAGATGGATCAAGGTATTATCAATTTACTGTCTATATTCCGCTTCTTATTTATTGTTGATCAACGGAAAGTTTTCAGATCCTTTAAAGTTTACAAGTTGAACAATGTTGAATTGATGGTTGGTTAAGCTTCATCATACACATCTGGATCAAGCAACATTGGTTTTGAATGCGTATCACTTGTTTAGGTTTAGTTTATGAGCATCCATGCCTATTCCTATTAACGCCTATGTGACATAAATACACATTGTTCCAATGTTTGAGATGATGAATCATTAAATACTATTGTTTCCAATATTGTCACTTCCATCCACAGAGATCTAGAAGCCTCTCTCGTCTAGATGGAAGTTGTCATCAATGCACTTAATTGAATGACAGATAATGAATTATTTTGGTTTTGTTTTGGGGTTATATAAAGAATAATCGATTGGTTTAAATGAATCACTTAAAGATTTCTACAAAACAGATTCAGAGATTTATGCAATAAGAGATTCATGAGATGGAAAATGGAAAATAGTCTATGATTGTCGATGACGTTTCTACAAGTTGGCCTTTGTATTTAAGCCCTCATTTAGATGCTTAAAATCGATCAGAGTGATCAATACATACAGCTTGATTACAACGACATCGGTGCATTCATGTGTTTCGCTAAAGAAAACATGATATGTGTTGGATATTATCTCATCTTGGCTTTCGAATCTATGGATCCTCTGTCACATCACCTATTCTGATCATTCATTCTTTTACTTTTAGCTCTGTGGATTCTACAATTGTTTTCAAAGTTTGAAACATTTACTTAGTTGGTGTTAAAGTGCTCTTCATGGTTAAGTATTTGGATTATTTTCTCACGGAAAAGGGTGACGAGCATTTCCATTTAATAATTATGGATCTGAAGTTGCTTGAGATGGAAAGAAGCGCAGCTATCACAACATTCAATGCATATTGAGAAAGAGGATGAATAATATTCAACAATTGAAGATAACCTCACCAATTGGAAATCACTTCAAGTCTTTGTCTTGTGAACTAATCTTCATCTTCATAAATGAACCTGAACAATATTCATCTTCTAACTTCAAATCTTAATCTTCATCTTCATCTTATGGCTTGTTATATCTGTTATCCTTCGTGCTCAAGTCTTCAATTCGATCTCATTTCCATTTCGCATATGGGGATGGTCGTATTCCCAACCCTACACAAGGGTGGATAATGTTATGCCGGATGTTATGGAATGTTGTAGAATAGCTTTGAATGCTGTGGCTGGTGTATTGATGGCTATTAAATCTTTTCATAGATAAATTTAACTACAACCAATACAACTGCATTTCAACAACATTCCTTCAATGCATCTGGAGCAGTTTACATATTAACAACCTTAACAATAACCTTAATATTAAATTCAACATTACAAATCGAATGAATGAGATCATTGAAAGATGTTATTGCTCCTATGCTCGGTGAGAGTTCCAACTTCTGATGAAGACAAAGATGAATCTGAGATTGATGTTATAAGCAACAATTATTGTAATAATGTATCTTCAAGTAGAGTTTTCAAAAAAATACAGCTCATTAATGGAGATTGCAAGATTTACAAACATTTGAAGCAATCTTTACAAAAAAATTAAAAAATATGTGTCCTTTTTACAACCACTAAAGACTTATAAATAAAATGAATTGATTTTTGAGATCGCTCGCTATACAATTAATAAATATAAATAATGTCCTATCTATAAATCACAACTTAAAATGAAGTGAGAAATAAATCGATCCAAATTTTCACAACCATTGTTGTAATGAAAATTTTCTTATTAATTTTTGGCAATAGAGTTACTTTTATATCTAATTAATATCTATATAGAGAACCTAAGCAAATTGTAAATCAGGTAGATGTCCAATTTCTAGATAGAGGAGTTTATTAGGAGTTCGAACGATTTTATTAGGAGTTCGACTCTTATATGACTACACATTAGCTAGACTCCTAGATGTCAAATGTTGTTCGACTAAGCCATAAGTGATTAGAGTTGAAGTTAAGCTAATAGTTGTAAGATCATTGGAGTTAAAGTTAATAGTTAAGTGATTAGAGTTGAAGTTAAGCTAATAGTTTTAGAATCATTGGAGTTAAGCAAATAGTTGTATCTAATAGTTAAACTAATAGTTATTCAATATAACTATGCTTATAGCTGAAGTTAAGATAATAGTTCTAGAATCATTGAGAGTTAAGCTAATAGTTGAATCTAATAATCAATGGAGTTAAGTTGGGTAGTTGTATCTAATGATCGAATAGTTGAAGATTCATTTTAAATTTTACAACTATCACTAATTGTACTTATCACATGTTAATTTATCTATTTTTTAAAATTATAATTACTAATTTTGGATAAGGCCCATAGAATATATCTAGACCTTACACTTGTCTCATTTTCGTTTATTTTTGGACAACTCCTATAAAATTAATATAGACAATACCTTTGTTTCATTCTCATTCGTAGATGAAAATCATAGATGGTAGTCCACCCCAAAAATCTAAGATATATACGCCTATCGGTGTAATTATAACCATATTAAAAACATACGAGGTCTTGAGTAGCTTACATTTCAAAACATATCTTAACTTGTTGTTTATGGGTGAGAATACCTTAGTGTGCGTTAAGGAACCCATGGGTCCATCCTGTCAAAGTCCATCAAGAGGAACAATCATGGTCGATGCTGATAGATTAAGTAAAGCGTAAAAAATAATTATCGGCAAATTTGGATGGAATCTATTTCATGCAAACATTCTCCCCAAGCTTCTAGATATTTATATTGAATTTATTTTCCCAGAAGTTGAAGGAGATTCCATGGATTTGATTTTAAATTTAAAGGAAAAGTTTTCAACATCAAGAAGCTTCTTAGAAATAGATATGTAGAATTCTAACAAAATTCTCCTTCTATAACACTATTGGTCGAGCCACACTGATTTCAGAAACTTCGTTGAGTGAAGAGATCAGTCGCTCCTCTAACTATATATTTTTAAGAACTTTAAACTAAATGAATGGAACTATACTCAAGCCTCGAACTGTAGCCATCTACAATTATCGGTGAGACTCCTAGAACTATAGTACTGGTAGAAGCATGCCTTATTATTATCAACTTATTCTTTTTCTTGTTAATTTATGTATGACATGATGCAACAAAAGAAGAGTGTCAAGTAATAGTTTCTATAATATTTTGAGCGATTTTATTGTGGTGTTATACCTAAGTAACGAACACTCCTCTGTAGCTCAACTTTGATGGCTTTAGAACAAGCTCATAGAAACATTTTGTGTACAATTGATAACAAGGTACTCCTTCCATAGGATCTGTGAGGTCTCCTATTATGACGTCAAATTGTTCATCTATGTTCTTGAGCTTATCCCTGCATCGAAGAATTTCAATTAAATATTTAAACTTTAGCAGGAACCTAAGAAGTATAAAGTTTAGTTTGAGAAAATGAAGCATTAAAAATTGGTTACCTATAATCATTAATAATGAGCTCAAGGATAGAATTGCAGAATGATTCTCTAGTCACAACAAGGTATTTGCGAACACTTCTTTGTTCAGAACAAGGTATTTGTGGAAAAAATCAGCAACATTTTGGAAGCAATGTTTTATTTAAGTCTAAAAGAAATTCAAAATAAAAGAAATAAAATCATAAATTAATATAGACCCATGGCTAGACCTTATGGATATCACAGATCACCTCTTTCCTAACGTTCTTGTGCCATAATACCTCCTGAGTTGTGGAGCCTTCGCCGCCTCCTATGATGAAAACACTATTGAGGCTAAAATCACACATCATGACTACAAATTAGAATCATGAGAACTAATTCTTTGTCGACATTTAAAGCGATACAACTAAGGTATATTACCAGATGAAAATTACTTAATTACTTACTTTGGGTGGTGGGCGAGTGTTAGATACACTAGTAATTTGTGATATATAAAATCGTCCACTTCTATGCTTTGCAACTTTTCGCCTATAACAAGTGCATGTCTGCAAGAGAAAGCAAACATTATTAACGTCCAAATAAAAGGTAATTCACAATCTTTATTTTATATATTTCTAGATAGTGTACTCCATATATTTACCTTGTTGAATGGCTATGTGAGAAACAATATTATTTCTAGGAAAAATGCACCTCTTATGGACAAGAGTTGTTCCTCTAGTCTGAATGGTTCAGATCTAGAACAAATGAGTTACAACAGAGATGGAATACTTCCCCTAGAAGTTGTGGAGATATGGAATGAGTCCCTTTGATGTAGTGGTGTAGTTGTTTCCTATGGTGATGGCTCTTCACTGATGTACCTGCACAATCACATGAGACCAGCAAACAAGATCAAAGAGCACCTAAATATAAAACACAATTCTATGTTATTGACTAATGAATCCAATAGTAAAACACATGATTATAACACATGTATCTTACGGGAAAGGAACAAACTTTGCATTAAAATATGAAGAAGAAGTTTACAACCTTCGCCTTAGTGTGATATGCTCCTTCACATGCCAATATCTTGTCCCCAAAAGCTCCAACTTGCTCCTTCTATGCTCACCCTATTGAGTTGGCCAGAATGTCAATGCAACAACATAACTTCGCTCTCTCTCAACCATGGGGTTTGAGCCTACCTTTATAGACCTTGAGAGGATAGGGATGGTTGAGTAAATGGTGGGTGAGGTGGATAAAAGAATTCAAAAGGATGGATCTCGAGTTCAAGTGGTCCTTATGAGTAGGGATAAGGGTGCCATGAAGCCTTCCTTCGAGGAGCTTGGTGGAAACCTCTCTTTGTCACTTTTTACCAAGGGAACTGCTTTTACTCCACTATGATAGAGTAGCTATAGGGAAGAACTGTACCTTGAATAAGGGTAAAAGGCGATGGCACTGCCTACTATTAAGAGATGATAGGTGCTACTGAAGAAGGTGACACCCTTTTCCTTGAGGCTAGAAGCGGTGCTTGACTTTTATATGGAAGATTGATGTTTGGACAAGTATTTCACTTCACAACTTCGGATTTAGGAAAATAACTGATGTTTGGGACCTCATCACATGATGATGACGAGATATATGTGTAACAACTATATCCTAGTATTTTCTCACTTCGGTATGAATAATTCTGTGATGACAGTACAATATTCATTATTTAGTGAAAAAAACACTTGTTTCTATGCATATCCACATTCAAACTCGGAATATCTACGGTGCTAAAATCAACAGTAAGTTATTACAATTCCGTTCCGTAGGTTTACGAAATTTACCTATTTAGGGATAAACACTAACACAGATAATTACACTTAGCTACATGGTAATGTGCACTAACATATAACATATGCAGTATTCTAAATGATATACGTTTTAAATGATAGTTTAGAACACTAAAACTTAAACAGTATATAATTTGAGTACACTACAAGACGTTTTAAATGATAGTTTAGAACACTCCAAAATAAACATTATATAAATTTAGGTCTCATATAAATGTAAATTTTATAAATAAATAAAAAATTAATATATTTCATAATTCTTAGTTCGAATAAAATATTGTAATTTTCCATTCCATATTTCTAATTCTTGGTTGCAAAAAACTTTTTGAATAATTTCACACAAAGCTGGTAGATTGGAAGCATGTCAATATCTAGTATATAGTCACATTATTGTGGCACTAAGCACAACAAAGGTTTTTGATCTAGTATATGGAATTTACTGTTTACATGGCAGTGGGAAGAGGTTGGTCTCGGAGGAATGTCTTGAATAACAATAAATATCATTCTGGATGAGAAAATGGCACTGCCTGAGATGCTTCTCTTACTATTGCGAATGATAAAAAAAAATTATAAACCTACACGCATCCTTCCACTTACAAAAACAATATTATGGTGTTACTTCTTCAACTAAAGTGTAGATGTTCAATACTATTTCAAATGCAAGGCCTTCTAAACAACCCATGGTTTTATTGTACATAGTTTAGAAGGGCCTTGCACATGGTTTTATAATCCTGTGCAAGGCCTCCTAAATAACCCATGGTGTTATTGTACATGGTTTAAGAGGGCCTTAAACGGTTTTAATACCATGTGCACTCCTAAACAACCCATGGTTTTAGGAGTTCCTTGCATATGGTTTTAAAATCATGTATGGGGAGATGTTGTAATGTTCGTTCTTAACAAAATAAAAATAATAATAAATACTATATGCTAACATAAATAATATTAAATATTAATAATAAAAATATTATATATGGAACTTAAATAAAAGGATGTGTCTTTTTGTTTGAATCAAATCAATGGCTATATATAGCACACATCAAAGTTGATATCTCATTAAGTGCAATACCTAAGAAGAGGTTTTTACCTAGAGAGATTTGATCCCTATTGGCACTTGATATAACTGAGAATTTGGATCTAGGCTGGTTATCCTACACAATCATTCAATTAATATTTTAAAATTGGTATGGTTATTTAAATAAAAGAGGACTATGGTCTTATTAATAATTGAGTAAAATCCTTAATTAAATAACTATGTTTTTTAAATATTATTGCTTAACACAATGATGCTAATTTAGAGACAATTGTGCGTGCTATGTGTAAATTCTTTTAAAAGATGCAAAAAAAATAAGGTGAGGTGTGATCTTATGTACTTATATTGTCTATATCTTTTAAGATTAATGGCTAAAATTGTATAGTTAAAAATAATAATGAACATTCTTCATATAGTTATTACTGTTAGAACCATTACATAACAAATTTGACAAAAAGGTAGTACTTCATAAAAATAAATAAAAATAAAAACCCCATCAATGAGAAAAGAGGAGAGTTGGTTGGATTCTTTACATAAACATAAGATGCATATAAGTATAAGGTTGTAATGGACAATTTTACACGGCCAAATAGTCAAACAATAGTTTAAATATTTACTTGAAAATATATATATAATCACTATTTTTACATAAATAAAGTTATATGACTTAATAATTAAGTGAAGTTAAATAAAAATTAGTTTTTTATTATAATATTTTAATTTAAAAAAATTATAAAAAAATCATTTCCTAAATAGTATTTTTGTTTCTTATTTTGTTCTTTTTTGTTTTTATTATTATTTTCTTTTTTTTAATTTATTTTTTGTATTTTGTTTTTTAGTTTTAATTTAATATTCTTAGATTATTTTGTTCCAAAAAATTGTATTTTTTTAATTTTTTAGTTTGTTATTTTTTAATAAATGTTTTTTTTTCTTTTCTTAACTTTCTTAAATATCTATGTTTTTTTCAATTTTAAGGTTAAAAAAAATGTTTTTTTTTTAAATTTAATTTGTTTTTCTATTTTTTAGAAAATAATAAAATTTTAATTAAAATTGGGTTTCAAAATGATTTAAAAAGAAATGAAATATCTTTATTACGCAGTGAATTATTTCAAAATGTATCATTTTTCAAAAAGTTCTAATTTAACAAAGTGTTAATAATAGCGTCAACTTTTTATTAAAAATAAAAATAGCTACTAAATGCAACTTATATTAAAAAAAGCTCTCAAATTCTCAACAAATTGTACAATATATTATATATCAACTTATACTTAAGACCAATCTCAACCTAAAAATCTATAAATTTTGACAATAAATTTAAACTTCAACACCAATCTGAACCTAAGAATCTATAAATTTCCAGAATCAATTTAAACTTCAACAACAATCTGAACCTAAACATCTATAAGTTTCCACAAACTTTGTCAATCGCTTCGTCCAACTATTTCATTGCTCTACCTCCGCTCAATTCAATTTATTGATAATGTATTTATGTCAGTCTCTATGACTAACCAAATTTGTTTACTAAAATGATTTCCGCACAAACCAACCATGGTCCCCAACCTCCTTCATGGTCCTCCTATTCAAAGGGAGTTGGCTAATTTCTAGACCATTCGTATTTTTTAGGCAAGTTTGGTAGGAATTCAACAACACGATTTGTTGTTAAAAATGAGATTTTTAGTGATAAAATTGCAATTTTATTGCAAAAATGGATTCAAGACCCTCGATTACCCTTACAGCACTCAAATTATGCAATTCCAATAATTGAGAACAACCTTTTGAATTGTCACATGCCAGAATTTGCAAAAACAATTTAATGTCATTGAGGAACATTATGTTATATTTTATGCTAAGTTTGTAATTGATGACCAAGTGGGGTCAAGGATAATTAATGTATTTCAGAATATTTTATTAATAAATAAATAAATGATGAGACAATAGCTTAGGGAAGCTGTTAAAAGAGTGTTAACTAGTCACTTGGTGGAGGAGACTGGGTGGAGAGTATACTGACAAGTGGTAGCATCCTCAAACTACTTCTAACTATTGCAAGTGGCAATTTCCCTATATTTGTGGTCATGATTCCCTAAGAAAGTGGAATTGGAGCATGTGGCTCATTAAGTAAAAACTGACCCAGAAGACCTAGGCATTGTTATAAAATTTCCCATTGAAGACAACTGGGCCTGCTCATTCTAGAAGTGTGATCATTCAGGGTGAGTGAAGTACACATTGAGAAATTCGATGGAGGGGAGTTATTGAAGTGAGTTTGAGGGGTTAAGTGCTGGGGACTGAACTTGTGCAGCTGTTAGGATGAAGTTCTTACTACTACAAGCAGATTTAATTTACTGCTGTAATGTGGCTAGTCAGGTGAAAGAAGGTATTAAGGATACATCCTCCACCTAGTACTCTACCAGGAGGACCAAGGAACAGGCTCAGGGGTCCTGAGGAAGTGCAGACTAAGCTTTCTCTAGGAGTTGGTTGGGAGGAACAGCCTCGTTAAGTTGTTGTCACCTCATTATTCGACACGTTTTTATTTGTTGAGTTTTTTTATAATTTATTTACGGTTTACAGCAAATGATTACTTATTTTTCATAGATATGCATGTTATTGTTTTGTTAGGGTTTATAGAGAAAAGAGCATTGTTTATTGATAACATAGTGATTGTATATTTTGTTCAAAATAATAGTGTTATTGCTAGATGAAAAGTGATGAGAATAAATTACCACACTGTATTTTTCCATGCCTTGTATAGGCAGTACTCTAGTACAACTGGTTGATTAAGCAGATGCAATGTTTTGTTTATCAACTCTGAATAAAAATTGCAAAGGATTTCTTTTATAGATCCATATGAATTGTTTACAGAAATTTTTGTTGTAATTACTTCATCTACTAAAAGTAATTGTACTATTTATTTATAGGAAAAGAACTGAATATGTATATACTAATTATTAGTAATCATAATAATCACATAACTATTGTTAGCACTAATATTTATTATAAACATATCAGGTAAAGTTAAATTAATAAATATAGGAACAGTAAAACAAAAGAGTATTTAGGGTTTACGAAATATAGGTTTTATCTTGGCTTACAGACTTGCATAATCTTACTCATAACATAAAGTTTAACAGTTGTGAAAATTAGTAAAAATAAAATAGAAAATTAGAACTAAAATTTATTCTTGTAAAATCTACTTTATTACGGGACTGTAGGATTTTCAAAATAATAACCTTTTTGAACAAAAGCAGAGTACTAAATTTACTCTTTAACAGTGTAAAAATTTAATAGTAAAAATACCTATAAATCAATTATATCAAATGAAGTTCTAGAATTTAATAACTCTGTACACAATTTGATAGAATGAAATAAAACAAAGGTATTGGCTTGTGGTGTTTTATAACAATGGTTGAGGCTTAATCCTGTACTAACATTTTATACAAGTTTTAAACAAAAATAACAATTTAAAACTTAAACCATTACGACTTAAGCCAACTTTGTAAAGAAAAAATATGTTTCATCTTGCAAGCTGTAAAGGCTCTCTCAAGTAAACCCCAAGTTACAGCCGCAATAGCCTTCAAAGCTCTTGCACATAATACCTTTAGGGTTTTCTTTATAGAAACAAAATGACAAGAAGTAATCTAACAATAAAGACCCAAGCCGAGTCCATAATCTGTAGCGAAGCATTCCCATCTTTCCAACCACCATGATATCAATACAGGAGAAACCCTCAGTCCAACCAGGGATTACCAAGGTCTACGTAATTGAAGTTTGAAAGAACAAGCTCGTATGCAACTTTTGATTTGGTGAAATGAACCTACGTAGAGTAACGATTTTAATGGTTAGAAATATTTTAAAAGTAAATTCTAAATATCCTTCTTTGAAAGAAAATAAAAATAGGATAGGTCGTTACCTGCTAACATTTCCAGTCTATAGAAACCGAGACTACACAGCCTTTGAGTCAACTCATGGGCACTTTGGAGAACATTGCCTTAGTAGCTTTTGCGCTGTAAATCTGAAAACCGTAAGTCACGAATCCAAAGGAAAAACAAGCAGCACCCAGCTAAAACGAAGAGCATTCATTTACAAAGCTTTCTCCATTATTTCTCTATCTTAAAGACCAACTCAATCCCTCAGCCTATGAATATGCATGACTTTTTTTACTCACACAATTTCTTCATAGTAGTCGTAGAGCTCATAAAACTGGTATTTACCTCTCACAAGACCAAGCTCACAATGGAATTGGGAAACTGGAGGACATCAAGGAGTAATGGAAGCCACGAGCTCCCAGCTTGGCTGCACCAGACAAAGAAACCCTCACCCTTTGAAAAATGAAGGTTAGGGCACACACAATTCTACTTAACCAATGACTTTGCCACCTCCATGTGTCCTTCGAGATTTATCACCAGTGTGGGTAGAAGTTCTATAGTCACGATTGTAGTTTTAAATAAGCAATTAAAATCATTATATATCAAATCCTATAATCACTAAATCAATGCAATTGCTATGTTTACCATTAATATTTTCCCTTTGAAATATTTCGATACTTGGTATATTAACTACAGGAATAATATATGGATACTTCTCTACGGTTTTATTTTATAAATTAAGTTGTCTTACTAACTATGTTTGGTATAATTATAAGACTTTTGTTGTATATTAAACTATATAAAAAGGAGATCCAAAGGTAGCCATTTGATTTCATTAGAGTTGGTAAGTAAAGGGTTAAATAGGCTGAGCAAAAAAAAAAGATCCGCTATAGTATAGTTAGGAACAAACTTATCTCAAAAGTGTATTAAACAAACTTGTAAACATGTATAGTTTATAGCTAGTGGTTCACCAGGAAGTTGAGGTGTGAAATATAACTAAAAATGCAATCAAGATAAGATTTGTAAAAGTTTCAATAGGAACTCTTTTAGACAAGAAGAAAATATCAATCCAAATATAGTATGGAATTGGGAACATAAGTAAAAAAAATAAAAATAAAGATGATGTATTTTGACAGTATTTTGATCATGCCATTTAACCCATGCTTATGAAGTTTGTTTTAACGTCATTAAGGAGTTTTGAAAGCATAATTAAGATCAACATTACCTCTTATGGAGACAGGTTGTAATTAAAACATTCTAAGAGTAGCATCATAATCATGCTAGAGAACTATCTTCTTCACTTGAATATAATTACTGTTTTACAAGAACTTACGGTTACCTACTAAAACCTATAAAGAACCATCAACCAACTGTGTTAGCTAGAAGCTAAGTAATTCCCAATCACACATAAGAAATTTTCCCTACTTGACAGAAGAAATCAACAGTATACCTCGCATTAGCAGAATACAAGTTTCTTTCTACTTTCTGGAACAAAATTACAACTGCTAAGTTGAAAACAACACTAACACAACTTTTAAAGATAATCCTATCTATTATACAAAACCTTATAAAGAAGTAAATCGTTTTTTCTCTTACAAACTCTTTTATTATCTGTTAACAATTAGTGGTACATTGTAGTGGTAACAGTTGACATTTTATGTCTCATGAACAATTTTAAATTTTTACGAATTTTTGAGTTATTACATGTGGTATCATAGCACAAGGTTCAAACACTAGGCCTGAATGTAGCTCAACTTGCTTATGTGGAAGAATAAATTTAAATAAACATGTTGATGTTGTTTTCTTTTGAATGATACATCCAGAGAATTTTTTTTCTGAGTTAACTACAGGTATGGAAAGATTGGAGGAATATGCAGATGAGGAGTCTCCTTACACTGAACAAAATAATTTTCAAAGAGAACCTATACAAGAAGAGATAACTAATAACTCTTCCGAACTACTACAAATAGGTAAGGAACTAAAAACGGAGATGGAATCTGTTAAGAAAGAAAATGAGAGGATTCTGAGAGCTCGGGAGGAGCTAAATCAGATTTTGATAGAAATATTTCATACCGAGGAAAAAGACAAAAAAACTGAGTCTGAAGATAGGGTTTATCAACATAAATATAAAAAGACTAAACAACTTAAAATCAAAAGTATCTCATCTTCTAAAGTATATGGTGATTCACATAAACAAAACTTCCATTATAATAGTGACAGTAGTGAATATAATCGCCATACTAGGAAGAGAAAGTTTAAACCTTATGAAGAAATCTTTGGGGAATTCAAGAAGATCAAGCCACCAACCCCTTTAATGGAGAAACTAAAAAATGGGAAGAAGCAGAATCCTGGCCATCCAGGACGAAGAAATACTTCCAAATTTATAACTACTCTAATCAATTGAAGGCCAGGATGGCTATTTATAATCTTACGGGAAAAGCAGATATATGCTGGTAGGACTTAAAAAGAGTAAAAGGTATAAGGGAGAAAAAATATAAATTGGATTACATTTAAGAAAACTTCAAGAAGAATTTTTTATCTAAACAGTATTATGAAGAAAGCGCTAAGAAATTTTACAAGCTAAAATTAGGAACAATGAATATGAAGGAACTAAATAGTAAATTTCTAAGTCTACTCAGATATGTGCCATATATTGTGGATGAAAAACCTAAGGTACAACAGTTTCTCACCTGTTTACCTTATCATATAAATGACATAATTGAGTATGACAATCTGAAAACTTTAGAAGAAGCAATGAGAAAAGTGAATTTCTATTATGAACACAATTGTAAAAATGAAAGTATGACCAACTAGAAGGCCAAAAGGAATAATAACTTTGAACAGAAAAAGAAAGATTTTGTGCCGAATCGAAATTTTAAGAATAGTAACACCAGAAATTTTCCTAGTAAAAACTTCTAGGGGAACAAAAGTAATTCACAAACCAATCCAAATAATCAAAGGAATAAATAATCTGCTAACAACCACAGTAACTAGACAAATAATTTTGAACGAAAGGAACCCATAAAGTGTTGGGAATGTAATGTTCTACATTATGCATCACTTTTCCCCCATCAGAAGAAGATTGTTAGCAACATACACACAATACAAGAGGAGATGATTGTTGGAGATCTAGCGAGGACAATGCCTAGGATCAATGTAGCATTAGAGAATCGGCAAGGAGATTATCAAACTTCGATGGTGGAAGTGGAAGGTAAGAAAAATCAAATACCTATATCTATTTTAATTGATCCAGGAGCTAGTTTAAGCTAGTTTAAGATTTTATAGTATGTAGTGATGTATACAATGACGATTTAGGTGGAGTTTTAACTCAGGAAGGACACACCATTGCTTATGAGTATAGGAAGCTGAAGGTTCATGAGAAAAATTATGCAACCTATGAATTAGAATTAGTTGCTATAATACATGCATTAAAAATGTGGCGTCGTCATTTAATAGGAAGGAAGTTTATACTAATGACATATAATAAAAGATTGAAATATCTATTGGATCAACCTAACTTGAATGGTAGGAAAGCCAGGTGGTTATTTTTTCTTAGTGAATATGATTTTGAAATACAACATATTAAAGGAAAGGAGAATAAGGTTGCTGATGGATTAAGTAGAAACGCAAAGCTGAACTTTACAACAACAATCAGCACTTATAAGACAGACTTGGAAGAACAACTAGAAGCTCTAATAGAACAAGATGAAATTTATTGCAAATTACAAGCAAAGGTAAGAGAAAATTTAATAGAAAGTCTAAGTATAGGGTACAACTTGAATGAAAATGGATTATTATACGTACCTAATGTACCTAAGATTAAGCTGTTAATTTTAATTGAAGTTCATAAAACTCTGTATTCAGGGCATCTGAGTTATCAAAAAACCATAACCATGCTAAGAAAGGATTATTTCTGGCCAAACATCAAAAATGAATTGGCAGGATACATTGCTAGATGCTTCGAATGCCAGCAAGTAAAAACTGAACATCAACATCTAGTTGGGCTACTTTAGCCATTGCCTATTCCTAGTTGGAAATGGGAGATAATTAGTGTTGATTTTATCATAGCACTACCAAGGAATTAGAACTTAAATGACTCGATAATGGTAGTTGTTGATAAATTGAGTAAGACAACCCATTTTATACCTATAAAAACTAGTTATAAAGCTGCAAATATTGCTGATTCTTTCTTAAAACAAATTTTTGGTTGCATGGAATACCGAAGGTGATAATTTTAGACCAAGACCCTAAGTTTACAGGTAATTTTTGGAAATCTTTGTTTAAAGGGTTAAATACTACATTAAATTTTAGTACCTCTTTCCATCCTCAAACTGATGGACAGGATGAAAGAGTAAATCATGTATTGGAGGATCTACTTAGAATGTATGTAAAGGAGCCGCCAGGTAAATGGGAAGATTCTTTACACCTCGTAGAATTTGCTTACAATAATCATTATCAAGCTTCAGCTAGATATAGTCCTTTTGAAATTCTGTAAGGAAGGAAACGCAATACTCCCATCTCTTGGAGTAATCCAATGGACAGGTTAGTATTAGGACCTGAATTATTGAAAGAGATGGAGCTAATTGTAAAACATGTACAAGGTAATTTGAAAATTACGGAAGATTGACAGAAAAGCCAAGCAGACCTTAAACGAACTCCAAAGGAGTTCCAGGTAGGTGAACATGTTTTTATTAAGGTGAGACCTAAAAAGAGTGCTAACCTAGCACCATGATATTGTGGTCCTTTTAAAATATTGTTCAGGATAGGACACGTAGCATATCAGTTAGCTCTACCACCAATTTTAAGAGTTCATAATGTTTTTCATATTTCTGTAATAAAAAAATATGTACATGATGCTACTCATGTTATTAATTGGAATGATGTGCAGGTGGAACCCGAAGGATATTTTCTGGTGGAACCCGATTGTATCCTCAAAAGGAGGGAGATCTCGCTTCGAAATCGCAGCATTGGTTAGGTGAAGGTGCAATGGAAGCACCTTAGTCCAGAATAAGCCACGTAAGAATTGAAAAGTCATATGTGGGATGCATATCCAATTCTATTTCAGGGGAATTCTGAGGACGATAAATGAACAATATCGAGGACGATGTTATAAATTAAGGGGGTGTGTACATCACATGCCCCAATTTGCAAAAACAATTTAATGTTATTGAGGAACATTATGTTATATTTTATGTTAAGTTTGTAATTGATGACGAAATTGGGTCAAGGATAATTAATGTATTTCAGAATATTTTATTAATAAATAAATAAATGATGAGACAACATCTTAGCGAAGCTGTTAAACGAGTGTTAACCGGTCAATTGGTGGAGGAGATTGGGTGGAGAGTATATTGACAAGTGGTAGCATTCTCAAACTACTTCTAACTATTACAGGTGGCAATTTCACTATATTTGTGGTCATGATTCCCTAAGAAAGTGGAATTGGAGCAAGTGGCTCATTCAGTAAAAATTGACCCAAAAGACCTAGGAATTGTTATAAAATTTCTCATTGAAGATAGTTGGGGCTACTCTTTCTGGAAGTGTGATCATTGAGGGTGAATGAAGTACACATTGAGAAATTCAATGGAGGGGACTTATTGAAGTAAGGTTGAGGGGTTAACTGCCGGGGACTGAACTTGTGCAGCTATTAGGATGAATTTTTTACTGCTGTAAGCATATTTGATTTAATGTTTTAATTTGGCAAGTCAAGTGACAGAAGGTCTTAAGGATACATCCTTCGCCCAGTACTCTACTAGGAGGACCAAAGAATAGGCTCGGGGGTCCGGAGAAAGTGCAGACTAAGCTTTCTCTAGGAGTTGGTTGGGAGGAACATCCTCCTTAAGTTGTTGTCACCGCATCATTCGACAGGTTTTTATTTGTTCAGGTTATTTATAATTTATTTACTATTTTCAACAAATTATTACTAGTTTTTCAAAGATATACATGTTATTGATTTGTTAGGATTTATACAAAAAAGAGCATTGCTTATTTATAACTTAGTGATTGTAGATTTTGTTTAAAATAGTAGCGTTATTACTAAATGAAAAGTGATGAGAATAAATTACCACACTGTATTTTTGCATGCCTTGTATAGGCAGTACTCTAGTACATCTGGTTGATTAAGTAGATGTGATGTTTTGGTATCAACTCTGAATGAAAATTGCAAAGGATTTCTTTTATAGATTCATATGAATTGTTTATAGAAAATTTTGTTGTACTTACTTTATCTACTAAAAGTAAATATACTATTTATTTACAGGAAAAGAAGTAACTAGGTATATATTAATTATTAATAATCATACTAATCATAGAACTATTATTATCACTAATATTTATTATAAACATATTAGGTAAAGTTATATTAATAAATATAGGAACAATAAAAGAAAATAATACTTAGGTTTTACGAAAGATAGGTTTTATCTTTGCTTACACACTTGCATAATCTTAATCATAACATAAATTTTAACAGCTGTAAAAATTACTAAAAATAAAATAGAAAATTAGAACTAAAATTTATTCGTGTAAAATCTATTTTATTACAAGATTTTCAAAATAATAACCATTAAGCAGAGTACTAAATTTACTCTTTAACACTGTAAAAATTTAATAGTAAAAATACCTATAAATCAATTATATTAAACGAAGTTCTAGAATTTAATAACTCTGTACACAATTTGATAGAATGAAATAAAACAAAGGTATTGGATTGTGGATTTTTATAACAATGGCCGAAGCTTAATCCTGGATTAACATTTTATACAAGTTTTAAACAAAAATAACAATTTAAAACTTAACCATTACGGCTTAATCCAAGTTTGTAAAGAATTTTTTTTTTTCATTTTCCAAGCCGTAAGGGCTCTATCAAGTAAACCCCAAGTTACAGCTACAATATCCTTCAAAGTTCTTGCACATAATACCCTTTAGGGTTTTCTTTATAGAAACAAAATGACAAGAAGCAATCTAACAGTAAAGACCCAAGCCGAGTCCACAATCGTCAGCGAAGCATTCCCATCTTTCCAACCACCATGATATCAATATAGGAAAAACCATCAGTGCAACCGGGGCTTAATAGGGTCTACATAATTGAAGTTTGAAAGAAAGAGCTCGTCTCTAACTTCTGATTCACTGAAAAGAACCTGCGCAGAGTAACCATTTTAATGGTTAAAAATATTCTAAAAGTAAATTATAAATATCCTTCTTTGAAAGAAAATAAAAACAGAATAGGGCGTTACGTGCTAATGTTGGCGTTACATGCTAATGTTTCCAGCTGTAGAAACCAAGTCTGCACAGCCTTTGAGTCCACTAATGGGCACTTTGGAGAACACTGCCTCAGTATCTTTTGCATCGTAAATTCTGAAAACCCTAAGTCACAAATCCAAAGGAAAAATAAGCAGCATCCAGCTAAAACGAAGAGCATTCATTTACAAAGCTCTGTCCACTATTTCTCTATCTTAAATACCAACTCAATCCCTAAATCGATGAAGGTGCATGATTTTTTATACTCACACAAGTTCTTTACAGCAGTCGTAGAGCTCATAAAACCGGTATTTATCTCTCACAAGACCAAGCTCACAGTGGAATTGGGAAACTGGAGGACAACAAGGAGTAATGGCGTCAAAGAGATCCCAGCTTGGCCGCACTAGACAAAGAAATCCTCACCCTTTGCAAATTGAAGGTTAGGGCACACACAAATCAACTTAACCAATGACTTTCCCACCTCCACTTGTCCTTTGAGATTTATCACTAGCGTGGGTAGAAGTTCTATAATCATGATTGCAGTTTTAAATTTGCAATTAAAATCGTTATATATCAAATCCTATAATCACTAAATCAATGCAATTGCTATTTTTACCATTAATATTTTACCTTTGAAATATTTCGATACTTGGTATATTAAGTACATGAATAATATATGGATACTTCTCTAGGATTTTATTTTATAAATTAAGTTATCTTATTAACTATATTTGGTATAGTTATAAATCTTTTGTTGTATATTAAACTATATGAAAATGAGATCCAAAGGTAGCCATTTGATTTCATTAGAGTTGGGAAGTAAAGGGTTAAATAGGCCAAGCAAGAAAAAAAAGATCCACTATAGTATATTAAGCAAAAAAACTTATCTCAAAAGTGTATTAAACAAACTTGTAAACCGATATAGTTTATAGCTAGTGGTTCACGAGGAAGTTGAGGTGCGAAATATAATTAAAAATGCAATCAATATAAGATTTGTAAAATTTTCAAAAAGAACTCTTTCAGATAAGAAGAAAATCTCAATCCAAATATGGTATGGAATTGGGAAAATAAGTAAAAAATCCATTGGGAAAATAAGTAAAAAAAAAACAAAATAGATGATGTCTTGTGAGAGTATTTTGATCATGCCATTTAACTTATGCTTATGAAGTTTGTTTTAATCTCTGTACAGAGTTTTGACAGCATAATTAAGATTAACATTATCTGTTATGGAGACAAGCTGTAATTAAAACATTCTAAGACTAGCATCTCATTTGTAGAATACAAGTTTCTTTCTACTTTTTCGAACAAAATTACAACTGCTAATATACAAAACCTTATAAATAAGTAAATCTCTGTTTCTCTTACAAACTATTTTATTATTTGTTAACAGTTCTTGGTACATTTTTGTGGTAACAGTTGACATTTTAAGTTACATGATTTTTTTTTAATTTTTACAAATTTTTTTATTTATTACACAAATAATTTCCAATAAATTTGAATTTTGGCCTGAAAACTCACTAGATTCTAGATGCAAATGGTCTAGAGTTTATCTCACTATTTTATAAAATGGTTTCTTATTCAAAAATTCAATTATGTGGCATATAACCTTATTAACCAAAATTAATCAACCTATAACAACAATGATGACTACTATAGACTTATCCATTAGGATAAAAGTAAAACTAAAATGCTCGGCTTTTGAGCACGCCACCATCCGATAAAAACCGGTTAAAAGTATTTATAAAAAATGTTGTTTTTATTATTTCATAATTTCAGTATTTAGATTCAGGTGTTCTAGACTAAAAGGTCCATTTTAAAACCACCAAAATTACCAAAATAGTCATTTAAAACCTCTAAATTGTTGATTAGGAACAAATTAATATGCCAAATTCCAACATTAGACTTATTGCTAATTATTGAATCTTAAAATACTAAGATCCAACTACCATCAATAAGCAGCTTATGGCAGCAATCCTACATAGTTGGTTGATCAATGGGCGCCACTTCCCTACCCGTCATTTTCTCTTCGAGAACAGTGGCGTCATGGCTTAGTTAACACTGTTAACGTCATCTGCATGATGTTAGTGATGGATGCTTTGTGAGAAAACACTCGTTTCGTTTGTCTTTTGGTCAGAATTATTTTTATTTATTGAAACGATGATTATTTTATTGGACAAGAAAGCGGGATGACTTGCACATTTGGTAATCAGCTTCCCAAATTTGTTCTTTGAAAAGAAAAATATTTGTAGATGGCTCTCTGTGAGCCTATGATATTTCCATGTGATTTGTGCTGTCTCCACCAGTGAAGTTTTTGGGATTTTGGTCACTGCAATCAGTGCTGTTTGATTCAACTTTGAATAACTGTTTACATTTGGATAATTTGGATCCATGGACTCGTTGAAGGGGCAGAGATGATTGGTAGAGTTAGAATCACCTACTGGTTCCGGGCATGGGGATTTCTCACAAAATGAAACAGATATAAATGAGGCCAATCGCCAGCACACGACATTAGAGAGTACAGAAGACGGTTTCCAAAAGTTTGTGGCTTTTTTGGATAGAATTCAATACAGGAAAGCGAAGGAAATGAAGTTGGGTGTATCAAAGGAAGGATCCATGACAGAAGACTTGGATGTCAAAATGAAATCGCCATGGATACCCTGCTTCGAATGGGAAGATTTCTGTGTATCAGCAGTTAAGAATAGCATGTCTGCAGAGAGTAATATGTGTGATCCTTCTGGAAACGAACTGGTCAGCTCTGACCAGAAGGGGAAACAAATAAATTAACCTGTTCACCATTTTCTCTCTCAACAGTAACTATAAACATTTCCTTCTACTTTTTAAGTCGAAGTGTGGACAGTCTGGGCTTAGGGTTTGAGGTTCAACTTCATACCACTTTGTCAAATGAAAATTTGGTCATTGTATAGGTTTACATCGTTCTTTATATGCTTTCACCATTTGAACATAAATTCAGAGTGAGAATTTTGTATATGTTGGAAAAATTTTCCTATGTTTTTTTCTATGTTGTTTCCTTTTCCTTTTAAGTTAAGGAAAAAATTTCAAAAACATATCTCTAACAAAAATTACACATCGAGATGTTAGAATGAACATAAATGCATTCTATTTTTTAAGTATTGAATTAGCCAAGATGTGAATGACGGTAACTGACAATTTTATGTATAACAGCAAATATGCTAAAGTGATCCTTTCAATCCTGGTAGAGATGTTAGAATGAACATAAATGCTTTCTATCTTTTAAGTATTGAATTAGCCAAGATGTGAATGACGGTAACTAGCAATTTTATGTATAACAACAAATATGCTAAAGTGATCCTTTCAATCCTGGTAGAGATGTTAGAATGAACATAAATGGTTTATATTTTTTAAGTATTGAATTAGCCAAGATGTGAATGACTGTAACTAACATTTTTATGTTTAACAGCAAATATGCTAAAGTGATTCTTTCAAGCAATGGTCAAATACTGTTTAAAATTTTGGTTAACTGTTATTTATGAAGAATAATAAAATTTCTAAAACTTGATTTGGAAGAGCAATAAAATTTATAAACCATCATTATATTTTTATGTTTTTTTAGACCAAAAGTTCTTCCAACAAGTCACATGACACTATATACTAATATATATATAACTATACTTTCTAAATTTCAATTTACAAACTATGCATTCACTAAAAATTAGAAACATCTATTAAATTAAATTTATTTTCTAGCATTTCTATTTCTATTTGCGAGTTGCACTGATTTTTTACAAAAAGAATCATATAACTCACCTAGGTAAGATATTAATAAGATATTGGGCCTGCTACACAGTGTTTGTATTCATCCTTTTTTTAATAGGAAAAGTAGCTAGCTACCTCTATGGGATATGGTATAAACTTTCAAGAAATTCCATAAATTTTTTGTAGTTATATTTTTTTTATAGAATTATTTGGTATTATGTCTATTC
>LPNX010881759.1:349736-406754 GCA_001517045.1 Pseudotsuga menziesii | reverse complement strand
CCCCCCCCCCCCCCCCCCCCCCCCCCCCCCCCCCCCCCCCCCCCCGCCAATCACCCTAACTAATCCCTTATCTAACTCTATCTATACCCTACTCCTCTAGATCCACCAACCCCCCACACCCCTCTCTCTCTCCCCAAACCCACTAATACCTCTCACTCTCTCACACACACACTCTCACTATCCCTAACCCACCTTCTATCCCTATCCCAAATCATGCTCTCCCTATCCATAAACATATCCTAATCGCCTGCCTCTCTATCCTACCCCCCTTCCCAAAATCTCCTCTCTCTCTATACATATCTCCTAATCCCCCTCCCCCTACTACCTACCACTCACTCATCTGTGTGTGTGTGTGTAATGTCCCCATTCATTGAAAAAAAAAATTATTAGGCTAGTAAAAACTACCTATGCGGAACATTATTTAACGTGCAGAATATATGTACATTAAATGTACCACTATTTTGGTCATAAGTTGTTCTTCCCTTTTATTATCTTTCACTCAGTTTGGATTATTATTGTATTTTACTTTAGAATTCATGATGCTGATTACTACTTGTGTCTTATGGTTGTACTTCGATGTATATGTGTTAGCTAAATGTTTATATACTTCATTCATTTCTTTGTATGTTTACTTGCTATTTACAAAGTCCCGACTTAACTTTGTTTGTGGAAACAAAATGGGAGGAGTGGCGGGACTCATTCTCCCATAACGGTCTGAGAGGTAAAATGTTTACATGTCTAGTAGGCCTATGAAGACTTGATAAAGAGAAATGAACATTTAGATCCTTAATATACCTAGTGTTTATTACTATGGTTCCTTACTAACTTAGATTTATAGCAAGGTAAGCACAATTTTCATTATTTATTAAACATAGATAAATTATCTATGTGATAGCTATACCTCATTATGTATTTATATTTCATGTTTATTTTATTATAAGCATTAACATATCCTTTATGATTTTATTGGCAGGTTATACACTCAGTTATAGATTATACCTTGATTTTATATATGAGAATTATTACCATGGCATATTTCATATGACATGGTTCTTAAGCTTGAAGCTTAGGGAAATGGTAAGAAATAGTCTTAAGGCTTCATCCTAAGTTTTATATGATACATATGTTACATATGCTTTGGGGTTTAACTTTGGGATAACGCATACATTGCATGGAATATAACATATACGATACCTTGTAATATATGCTTGGGGTGGCGAAATATTACTTATGGTTTGACAATTTAAACGATGGGGTTTAAGACTTGCATGAGGAGGGAGACCAACGTTAATGAAATGAATCCAAACTATGGAATTGCGGTTTTTGGGTCGATAATGGTCACCAAGCTGGCACCATTAATTCTCCTTGGGGTTTGGGCCAGCACAAGCTTAGGGCTTGGCTCCACGATTCATTTGGTCATTTCGCTTGCTCTGTGGATGGTATGGTCTTGGCACTGGGCTATGAATGGAGGCGACAACTTGGTTGATAGAGGTAAGTCTACGTTGGGTTTTAGCAACACTATTTTTTTTATTTTATTTTCATACTCAGCCTTCATACTTCTCATCCATTGTTCTTTCAATGGTTGCAGGTGACATGGTCGATGAGGAGAACCATGCCTCAAAGATTTGCAACTGGTTCATGGGTGCTACCAAATGGTGCCAGATAAGCCTTTGAGACAAGTCTTCACTTGTCATCTCTTAGCCTTATGGAAGGACTGAGTTTCACCTCATTTTTCGGTTGGGGTTTATATTGTGGGGTTTCGATTTTCTATTGGGCTTGTATTAACATACCTGAGTTTTTAATTATTAGTAAGGTGTTTTGGTTGTGGAGCAAAACTTAGTGCACTTACAAGCTCCATGTATAAATTATGTTTATGTAATTTTTTTTTTAATTGTGGCTTCAAGCCTACGCAACACCATTGCTAGTGCAATGGTTCCATAACCCTTGGCATGACTGTCTGAACTTGACTGTGATCTTGGAAATACTATGGATATCAATATATGTTACGTTATGCATTTTTTGAAAAGGTTATTTAAACTATACTGTGTGTTATGAATTTATACTGCGCTATTTGTTTATTATTGTGGGTTACATATGGAATTCAACCTTCATGATGAGTCTGGGTATCGTTAATCCGTTATTTGTTTTAGTTGTATTGATGGAATATAGTGATAGTGTATGTCTTGGGGCCATGCAGTGAATGGCATGAGCTCACTTCCATGGTAGCTGCAACAACGTAGAGAACTTTAGGATCTATGACTTGTTTTTTAATATGTAATGTGGATTTAAAAATACACTGTGGGTGTAAACCCTTGGGTGACAGGTTTGCTATATATATCATTATTGACAGGGTTTTAGATTAAGGGAGTGAGTATTTATTTTAAAGTGGTTGAGGCCGTGGTTACATCATACCAAGAGACGAGAGTCTCACGACCTTGCAATAGCATAGTGATATTATTGTTGTGTCCCACATACGTTATGTGTATAGCGGGGCCTTGATAAATATAAAACGACCCTACAAGATTCGAATCCTGGTTGTTACATATATAAAAACTTGGACTGTTTTTAAAAGATTATAATGAAGTTTATAAAGAAAACAATTCTTATGTATTGCTGTAATTACACGGCTTTATTCATTATATGGAATGAATGCATGGTTGTTTAATGATTACTACAGGTGCTTATATGGTGGATTGTATTACAGCTTGCAACTTTGATTTGTATACCCACAGGGGTCGATACTATGATCTCTATGTAAATTAAGGGTTTTAATATCACTTGGTTATTGTTATGTCATGGCTATGAGTAGATTTAGCTGGGACCTCCAAATGATTTATGCATATGATTTATGATGTTGTTTATTTAACTATTTAGGACTCTAGATTTTAAATAGGAAGAGAGATTTATTCTTGGACCAAATAATGGTCACGATACTTACTCTGTTGGTTATTTATGATGATGTTTAATTTTAATGGAAGTTGATTTAATAGTTTATCTTATGTTTAAATATACAGAACTTGAAAGTTCTTTACTGGTTTATTTATCTTTGATTTTAATGTAGAATAATTACAGCCTGTTATTAGTTAATTAGATAGTACTAAAATAGGTTATAAACATAAAATTATTTATATAACACTTACTTCTAAACTGAGTCTATTTAAATCTAAAACATACATCTAATAACAAATGGAATATGTTAGTAGAGTATAAGGACCCAAAAGAATAGATAATTAGCAGGTATAAAATAAAACCTATGTCGTAAGTTAACACAGTTTCAATAGGAAAACTATACATCAAAAGAAACTAAGATACAGACCCTTGATAAACATTTATACAAGAACTAAATTTCAGCAGTAATCTAAAGAGAATAAACCATGGATAAATCTAACATAAGGACAATTTACAGCTTAGGGTTATATTGTAAAACTATAAACCCGAAGAGATTTAAACAAAAAACATTTACATAGGATTAGGACATATAATATGAACCTTGATCTAGCTTAGCCATCAATTTATGCTAGAAAATGAAATAGACAGACTAGGATCTCATACCTGTAATTTTTGAAGCTCCTTTAATGGTTGAAGCTGCACACTTAAATAACAAGTATTAACAATTAACAGGATGGTATGACCTATGTATTAGATGACCAAATCACTTGGGAACCACCATTTTCCATCGAACCATGACCCGAAACCATTCTTGCTTTCAATACAGATCCCCCCGAGCTGGCTTCCAACATGCAAGTAGCTTAGAGATCCTAAGGTAGGGTTTTCTAACTGGTATATCAGTTTTGGATCGGTCCTCGTTTTCCTTGGAGAAAATTATTCTCCAAGAATTCACTTGAGAGAAAAATATGTAGAAATAATAATTTCTCCAAAAGATAGATCAGAACCCTGAGCCTTTCCTTGGCTTGAGTCCTTATAGACATATTTTTCAGTCAAAGAGACTTAAATCAAGAAATACTTGAATTCTTGATTTAACCTTTTTTAATTAATTTGGGTAATTCTTAATACTTTAACTTAGGAACTTTTAACTAGTTCCTAGTTATACATTTTGTAGCCATTATACTATTTATTAATCCTTTAATAATAAACAATAATTGATGGAGTTTTTCCTCTTTATTACATTTATTTATATTATTAATATTGTTACTTTTTTATACATACCGTGTATAAAATACATAATAATATAACATTTATCTTTGGGCATCATATACCATGATCCCTAGACTTAATGACACTTCCTCATTAAGGTCAAGTAGGTAGATGGTTTATTTCTACTAGGCTAGGAAAGTACAAACATCCTTGCATGTTGGATTCGCTCATATAACTTGGTAGTTCTTCAGTACTTGATGAGAATACAAAAATTCAAATTTTCATTTAAGCACTTATAAATAAGTTTGATGAGATCAATACTTTTCTCGATTCATTTTCACTCAGAAGTTTATTAAATTATTTTTAGTAACCCCTAGCGCTTACCAAATCCCATACTCAACGCTTAAATAGGGAGTTACAAACTTACTGCAATTCAAGAGCTCTTCTCTCAACACTAATGCTAGGATGTACTTGTATGATACACCTAGGGATACAATGGCCAAGGATTTGATGTTCCAGAGCTTATGCTCAACACCAACATGGAAGGATCTAGGTCTTATGCCCAACACTTGCAATTATATTTTCATGTGCTCCAAAGCTTCTCGCTCAACACAAATCATCAATCACTCATGTGCTCCTGAGTTCCTAGCTCAACACAAATCATCAATCAATCATGTGCTCCAGAGCTTCTCGCTCAACACAGAAATATCATCAATCATGTGCTTTAGGGTCCATGCCCAATGCAAATAAGCACACACACAAACACACACAAACATGCATATATATATATATATATATATATATAATCAATAATTGGCTTACACCCAATATATAAAACAAATCATCATGTTCATATGTAGTGGGGTCTTCGACCCTATATATAAAAATAAAACATCAAGATAACATCATAATAAATAGGCTCATGACTATAAATGTTAGGTTTCAAATTCAGGATATTACATCCCTCCCCGCTTAGTACAACACCGTCCCCAGTGTTCCAGGGACTCTGAATGACAGCATGAAACAAGGAGGGATAATCATTTCTCATGGTGGCTTTATTCTCCCAAGTAGCCTCATCAATCTCAAAGTGATTCCATTGCACTTTCAGTTGGACTATGATTCTCTTCCAAAGCTGCACCGTCCTCTTATCTAATATATGCATAGGTTTAGGGGCAAACTACCCCTCAAGTTCCACCTATAATAAGGACCAACAAATTACATGTTTAGTATCATAAACATCTTTCTTCAACAAATATGCATGGAAAAAATTATGGACTCTTGCATGCGTGGGTAATGCTAGCTCATAAGCCACTAGCCCTTTCTTGGCCAGTATTTCAAAAGTTCCACAAAATCTAGGTGCTAACTCACCACACCTACCCAAGCTCAACGAGCTTCATTTGGATTTTACTTTCATGTAAACATGATCACCTATTTGAAAGTATTTATCTTTTCTTTTCTGATCCGCATAAATTTTCTGGAGGTCTTGTGCTTATTTAAGGTTCACCTAGACCTTGGTAACCAAATGTTCCAAGTCCATCCATAAATCAAGCCCTAACATGAGCTGATCCACCGGGCTATCACAAGTAATTGGTGTTCTACACTTAAATCCATAGAGTACCTCAAAGGGGCTCATATTGGTGGAAGTATGATAACCATTGTTATACGCAAAATATGCAAGATGTAGGTAATCCTCCCACTTCGTGGGGTTGTTCATGACATACATCCTAAGCATGTCCTCAAAAATCTGGTTTACTCTCTCTGTCTACTCATTTTTCTGTGGGTGATATGTAGTGATAAAGTTCAACTACGTCTCCAATCTAGAGAATAAAGATCTCCAAAAGTTTCCTATAAACTTAACATCTTGATCCGACATGATTTTCTTGGGTATCCCATGCAATATAAATATCTCCTTTAAGAAGATATCAACAATGTTCACTTCCTTATAGGTCGACTTCACAAGAATGAAGTGTGTTGCTTTCGACAACTTGTCGATGAATAAAAAAAATATAATTATTTTGCTTTTTACTTTTCGGTAAACCAGTGATGAAATACATACTAATGACCTCCCACTTCCATTTGAGAATGGGTAATGACAACAACAATCTTGAAGGATGCTCACGCTTAGCTTTGACTAGCTGATATTCCTGACATTTCATGATAAACATCGCAATGTCGGATTTTAAATTAGGCTAGAAAAAGTGTGTCTTGACAGCAGATATCATCTTTTGATATCCCGGGTGCCCTGTGTAGGGTGCCCAATGAAATTTCGTGAGGATGATAGACTGAGTGTCCCCTCCGTCTAGAACGTACAATTGATCCTTGGACCATAGAAGTCTGGATTCGTCTACCTTGTATTCTTTTTGTTGTTGAAAAAACCTGTCCTCTTGGAAATTCTTGAGGATTTCCACATAGAAGGGGTCAACTCTATTGGCCACCCTCATCCTACATCCTATCATGCAAATATGCATCAGTTTAACTCAATGTCACCTCATATATCATATGATTTTGTTGGATCAAACCATCGGCAACCTTATTCTCTTTTGCCTTAATGTGCTTTATCTCGAAATAGTACTCACTAAGGAAATCCAACCATTGGGCTTGCCTTGAATTTAGATCTGGTTGATCGAATAAATATTCCAGACTCATATTGTCTATCTTTAGAAGGAATTTCCTTTCCATGAGGTAGTCCCTCCACATTCTCAACGTGTGGATGATGGCCGCTAACTCAAGATTGTGCGTAGGGTAGTTTTGCTCATGCTCTTTTAACTTCCATGATTCATAATAGATCACGTGATCTTTCTATAGGAGGACTCCTCCTAGTCCTTCCTTGCTTGCATCTTTGCAAACAATGAAATCCCCATCGGGATCCACATTTCATAACAACACTGTGGTCATCAGAAACTACTTAATATTTTGAAAAATTTCTTTGCACTTAGCAATCCATAAGAACTTACTTGCTTTCTTATACAAAGTGATCATTGGGGCAATTGGGTCTTCAAATTTTCCTTGTAGAACTATTGTAGAGAAATATGTAGTGTCATGAAGCTTGTTGCATCACAGCACTAGAAGCTATGGACTGAAAGTGCCAGTGTATCAAATTGGGCCACATCTTTTAAAAGAAGATAGTCCTATGATGGGTAACCTGATAGCTTGCGGCACTTGGCATTTCTGGAAATTGGGTTTCTACCAATTCTTCTCTATTCCATTTTTTGATTCAGAGACTTATACTTTCAGACATGTCGTGTTGACATAGTGCAGCTATTAGGAAGTGGATGCTTAGCAATAAAAATCGAATTCCTAATTGTTTATATACTTCTAGTGCAATTGGAAAACTAGATGATACACAGAAACACATTTTTCAAGGACTTGGTGATGTCGAATGCTGGCTGGAGTTAGCGATCGATTCAATGAACATTGACAGCAATATTGATAAAACATATGGCAGGAAAAAAAATGTATGTTTTATCACAAGCAATTGAGACTAATCTGAACTCTGGAGTTGTGTGGGTGGTGTACCTTCATATCTTACAAAAAAATTAAAAAATATGTTTCCTTTTTACAACCACTAAAGACTTATAAATAAAATGAATTGATTTTTGAGATCCCTCGCTATACAATTAATAAATATAAATAATGTCCGATCTATAAATCACAACTTAAAATGAAGTGAGAAATAAATCGATCCAAATTTTCACAACAATTGTTGTAATGAAAATTTTCTTAATAATTTTTTGCAATAGAGTTACCTCTATATCTAATTAATATCTATATAGAAAACCTAATCAAACTGTAAATAAGGTAGATGTCCAATTGCTAGATAGAGGAGTTTAAGTCTGGAGGAGTTTATTAGGAGTTCGAACGATTTTATTAGGAGTTTGACTCTTACATGACTACACATTAGCTAGACTCATAGATGTCAAATGCTGTTCGAATAAGCCATAAGTGATTAGAGTTTAAGTTAAGCTAATAGTTGTAAGATCATTGGAGTTAAAGTTAATAGTTAAGTGATTAGAGTTGAAGTTAAGCTAGTAGTTTTAGAATCATTGGAGTTAAGCTAATAGTTGTATCTAATAGTTAAACTAATAGTTATTCAATATAACTATGATTATAGTTCAAGTTAAGATAATAGTTCTAGAATAATTGGAGTTAAGCTAATAGTTGTATCTAATAATCAATGGAGTTAAGTTGGGTAGTTGTATCTAATGATCGAATAGTTGAGGATTCATTTTAAATTTTACAAATATCACTAATTGTACTTATCACATGTTAATTTATCTATTTTTTTAAATTATAATTACTAATTTTGGACGGGGCCCATAGAATATATCTAGATAGCACAGTTGTCTCATTTTCGTTTATTTTTGGATGACTCCTATAAAATTAATCTAGACAGTACATTTGTTTCATTCTCGTTCGTAGATGAAAAGCATAGATGGTAGTCCACCCCAAAACTCTAAGATATATACGCCTATTGGTGCAATTATAACCATATTGAAAACATAGGAGGTCCTGAGTAGCTTACATTTCAAAACATATCTTAACTTGTTGTATAAGATGAGAATACCTTAGTGTGTGTTAAGGAACCTGTTGCAGCTACAACCGTTCTCCCCAAACTTCTCAAATTTTGGGCCCCTCCTCATGATTGAATTTTGCTTCAGGTCGTTTTATCCTTGAATTTTTGGTCGTGTTTTAAATTCGAATGATTTTACAGATTGATTTTCAGCTTGTTTCAAAGATTACCCGTGGATGAATTTTGTGGTTGGTCGCAGATGTGAGTTTGTTTTTCTAGCTAAGCATAAATCAGATCTTTTGCGCTTTGAAAGGCCGTTGTTTCAAAAGTAAAGCAGGTTTTAACCATTCTTGACTTTTTAAAAAGTTTGAAACACTTAATTTTTTCTATTCATCGGGCATCAAATTTTGTTTAATCGGAAGCCTCATCCATTTTCTCTTCCGCCATTATGGCTCCCAAAGCGGTTTATCACTCGAAGTCCAAAACGATACGCCAGCCGATGCGTTAGTATTTAGTAGCTTGCCCATAGGCTTTTCTTTTCTGCCGTTGCGGCTTGGAAATCCTTTTCGCGTCCGATGTCATTATCTTCCAACTTCTGATTGAGCTTCTCCCACCCGTATTTCACATGACTTTAGTCCCTGTCTCTTCCACCGTTATGGCTAGGAAAGTCATTCATCTTTCGATTTAAAAGTCTTTCGACTTCCACCTAAATCCTTTTCCACCCGCGTTTCTCCTGTCCGTAGCTTATGTCTCTTCCGCCGTTGCGGCTAGGAAAGCCGTTTAGCCTCCGATGTTAAATTATTTCAATTGCCAACTTTAAGTTTTCCCGCCTGCGGATTGGTCTACCCTTCCGATGTTGGTTTTTTTTTAGCCGCCGATGATTTTCCCATTTGCCGCCATTGGTAATGTTGTCGATCCTGGAGGTGGTCGAGGTAGTGGTGTCGGCGTTTGATAAAATTATAATATTGGTAGTATTCCTGGCCATTTCCTTGTGGAATAGTCATTTCAATTGGTATAATTTGCTGCTTTGTTTTGTAACGCAGTCCTAATGAATGATGCTTGTTGATTGATTGCAGGTGGGTTTGGGAGATCGGTCAAACTACCGTGGCATGGAGGAAGACAGATCATTTGGTAGAGACAGGGCCAAAACTAGCAGGATTGCAAGAAGGACAAATGAAGGAAAATACAAAATGAATGGTGACAGAGGAGCAGCTCTGAAAGGTCTGGCAGTTACTCAGCCAATCACAAGCATGCAAATATCGAGGAATATGAAGTGTTGGGGAACTGAAAGGTCAGACATTTGGGGGGAATCCCAAGCGGTCTAGAGTTGTAGTTTAAACATTTGAAAGTAGAGCTTAGACAGGAAATTTTTCCCTGGAAAAACTTGTACACCATTTACTTGTAAGAGGAACTATTTCGTTTTACAATAAAAAACTGCAACTTTTGCCTGCTGGAGAAACCGAAATGTGGAATGTATCAATGTGATTAAATGAACGATGTTGAAGGGGAACTATTTCATTTTCAGCTGTGTTTCATTAACTATGAGAGTGTTTGACTTCCTGAACCTATGTTCTTGTTGAATGTTCTTCAGTATATTTTGTGATGTTTTCCACTGTGAGTAATAAATGTTGTTCATAAAACAATTGGCTATTTGGTTGTTTAAATATCTGTAATTGTTCTTGTGTCTTGAAAGAAGTGTCAACTAACTATAACTCTTCATTATGCATGTACAAAATGTATTACTCACCAATGAATGATAATCCTGCTCCCTAGGGATAGTTTAGGTAGTTAGTTTATCTTCTTGTTGTATGCGATTTGGATGCTTGTGAGCCTTAAGATGAGAGGTAAGAACCTGTGCATCACGTTGTGACTGCTCCTTGCATCTTATCACCCTGCATGGTTAATTAGGCACTTGCATATCATACTTAAGTCAAAAATACAAAAATACATAGTGGACTGGGCCGCAACCGGTAAAGCCTTTGTTTTTGTTACACTAGTAAAAAAGCACGGATTTTTCCACGGAGGTTTTCCACGTTTCTTACTTTTTGGTGTAAAATCCGATGTAACGGGAACGAGGCGTCGCTGTATCCACGGATAGTCATCGCTGTATCCATGGCTAGACTCTTAGACGTCGTTGTATCCATGCCTAAACTCTTGGACGTCGCTGTATCCACGCCTGACCGTCTCTACAGTGACGACACCATATTTTGTTGGTTAGAGGGAGCAATTTCCAAAGCTAAGGGGTAGTCCAAGGGTCATGAAAGGACAAATGACTAAGGAAGGCCCCCACCTTGAATTTTTCACCCCTATTTTTTACGAGAATATATCATAATGTGTAATAATAACGTTATAGGGTGTAAGAGAGTGTCATATGAAATATTGGAAGTGTAATAGAGTGTCACAGGTACCTATTGGTGGTGTAACAACCTCTTGGATTCATTGTAACTCCCCCTCTTTTGGTTTCAACTCCATTCTTACCCCCTCATTGAACCCATTCGAAATTTAAGAGTTAGAGAGAGCTCGTGAGGGGTGAGTGAATTTCTTTTTTCGGGTTGAGAGAGCTTGGATAAATTTTCTAAGTGTTTGGAAAATCCGACCACCCTTGAGTAAGGGTTTTAGAGAGAGTATGTTCATGGGAGTAATTTCCTCGCCCGCCACAGTTCTAGAGTGTGGTTTGATGATGGCCATGAAACCCATAACAATATGTCTCTATCTACTTCACTACATAGATGTTTGGCTCCATTGGCGCCAATTTTGTTTTTTATGATGGTCGTGAAAAGTCTCCATCTGCTCCACTACATAGAGATTTGACTCCATTGGTGTCAACATTTTGGCCATGGCTCGATTGGCACCAAATTTTCGGTGAGGGTTTTATGATGACAGTGAGAGAAATCCATTGGTGTCAAAATTTTGGCCATGGATCGATTAAAAATTAAAATAAAATAATCAAAATTAAAATTAAAATAATCAAAATAAAATTATAATTACAACCCCCACACATATATATAACCCTACGTCACTGGCATTTTGAAAATTCAAATAATCAAAATAAAAGAGTACCAAAAAAAAATTGAATTAATTTTCTTAAAGAAGTTATCCTACTCATTAAGTCACTTATGAATGAAATAAATGATCAGTATTGCTCAACCAAGGTTCCATTCCCACTCCTCACTACTCCGTTTTTGGGGACGTTCATTACAAATGAGGCGAGTGACATGTTCTCACTTTGAAGTTTGTTCAATAAATTGAACCATCACAAACCAAAAGAAATTCACTCCCGCCATTCCAAACTTCAAAGCAGATTGTAGTTAAAGGAGAGGAGAGCCAGCGGGGAAGAAGGGAAAAGAAGAATGGAGTCTCATATCCCTCCACCCACGGCTGGACAAAATCCTCCACGAAGAGCCAAAACAGCAGTGACCCCTTCAGCTCCATCTACCAGAAAATGCCCGCAGACTTCAAAGCTCTTGCTTCCGATGGAAGATCCTCGGCCTAAATTAGAAGAACATCCACCATTTCCATAGTCCGAAAATCCAGTTTCGAACCCCGTCGAAGCCCCAGAAGAAAATGATATAAAACAGGAAAATCCTACAGCAGAGTCTGCAGATGAAAAAGACTAAAACCAATCGAATCAGGCAGAGTGTGGTGAACAAAATGATGCAAAAGAGCCCAGCGAAGAAAATGCTCTAGTAGAAGAAAGACTAAAAAATAATGAGGATCATCAGTGCCCTGTAATTGACAACACCAATGGGGTGAAGAGTCTTCAGGTTTTTCTTCGTATACGGCTGGCTAAGCTGAAGGAAGTGAGGAGATCGACCGTTGGCATTCTGAATGGCACTCATCAGAAGCAGAAGACACAGATTCTGCATAGGGGAGAGGAGCAACACATTTGTTTGCAAGCCAACGATTCCCACTCCGTCACTCTTACACCCCCTCCCTCGTTGTTGGAGTCCAAGAGAGCCAAAACCGAGATTTACAATGGATTCTCTCATGTCTTCCTTCCACAGTCCTCCCAGGTATGTTTGTGCTCTCCACCGTTTAAAGTTTCTTCAACAAACACACCTCAATTCGAGGGTTGCCAAGCGTGACGGAGACTTCCTTAGGCTTATATGCTTGTTGGGAGGGATAATTATTCAACGTTTCGTAATATATGTAGTTTGGTTGGGACAGTCCGCAGCAAGAAGAGAGTCCTGGAGGATGGCACATTACTCTATCAACCTCATCAGTGAACCAATGCCCCATTAACATCCCCTTAAATTTTATACCATGCAAACAAAAAGATTTGATGTTTAGAGTTTTTAGTCTGTAAACTGACGAAATGGATAAGAAAATAAGCCTGTATTACACACTGACATAAATAAGACCTCCATTGGAATATGAGATGAAGGAACAGATTATTAAAAACCCTGCTAGATTCTTTCTTCTTCGCTGTACAACTCCTTCCAGGGTTGTACATCCAGGGACTATCTGGATGACATCATCAAGCTTTGCATTAGTCTCTCCACATTCCTTGATTAGGACATGGAGGCCTCTTTACCCTCCTCTTCCTTTACTTGTATTTCCACTTGCAATGTTGATGTGGAGTTAGGGCCTCACCCCTCATAGAGTTTGCTTAACTATGGTTCTTCTCTTTCTTAATTGTCATTTAGATCTCCTGTATTTTGGTAACATTTTGGCTCTAGGAGTGATTTAGACATTCCCACTATTTAGAGGTCACTTATTTTTGTTGAAATTTTAGCTATATATATATATATATATATTGGCATAATTACATATGAAAATTTCAGAGCAGTATAACATTAACAGATGTAATAGTAAACAAACATAGAGCAGAAAATAAACACATCAGATCACAATAGTCATGAAAGTAAACAAATCACATCACATCAATCATGCAAAGTAGACACCATGATTTACTATGGGAAAACCCTCTTTCTTTCAGAAGGGAAAAACCCAACATTTCTTATTATAGATTCAAGAAGAACAAGTACACATGAAATGACCATAATGATCAAACCCTTAACACATGAGGGTAAGCATAAATAGATAGACCAAGCACTTATCTTTATCATGAGGTCATGTAGCTATAGCATCACTTAGATACAGAAAGATTTTTCACCATCATCAGTCATCCTAGCATTTCCATGCTAGGTCTGGATATTGAATCAAGCGTTGATCCTCAATACCTAAGCTAGTTGTAGGTGTTGGCATCTTTATCTTTCATCACATGGTGTCATCCTCTATAGAGTCATGTTACTATATCAAAGGGTGAGTGTGCCTTTTATGCTAAGAAAATTCTAGGACTTCAATGATGATAAACCATGGCAACCTATAGATGATGATGACTTTTTCCATCTAATACAGACCCAAATATTTATCATTTACTGCTTTGATACTGGCATGCCATTGATTGTAAGAAGATGCCAACAGAGACTGCTTGTAGATGGACAATGACTGCTGCCACCAGTCACACTGAACAAGCCCTAACTATTGCAGATCACTAAATATGAGATATCAAGAGAAGAAGTCTGTAAATGGTGACTGTTGCCTCCAAACAAAACTGATCCAAACCCCAACTTTTGCAATCAACTAAACAGAAACTGCATAAATCAAGGCTGAGATTGCTGTTGACTGTTCTATTGATCAGATGAGGTAGCTGTTGACCAAATTGAGGTAGTTGTTGTTGTTGTTGTTGTAGCTCATTTCCATCTTGATGGCATCCCTCTCAACAATAGGATTTAGTTGGAAGTAGGTTCCAATTTATGAATCTAAGAGTTACTGTGCACTTAGAAGTGCAATCAAAGTAGGGCAGGGTGATCTTGCCAATGGCATGTCTCAGCTCAAAATTCTGATATGGCATCCTTTGAACTCCTCAAGACAGCCCTATATATTGATTTTCACAAAAATATATAAAAGTAATAACCCTTATCCACTCCTCACTCAAGATTTGATAGGCTGTTCATCAACCACTGCGGGACAAACTTTGGCTCAAGCCTCCTTAGCCATGCCCAATCAATCTCAACACCTGGCTCTGATACCATGTTGAAAATTGGACAGGCTAGGAATCAAACCCATGCCTTGCACCTACTAACAATAATCCACCTGTCTTTTTCATGATAGGCACTCTTACCAATTTTATATGAAGGTGTGGATTTCTATAGCCTATCTCCAGCATTATGACTCAAGTCTCCTAGCTATTTCCAGTTAACCTCAACACCTGGCTTTGCTGTCATGTTAAAAACCGGACATGCTAACAATTGTTCTCTGGGCCCATCCCCAATTGGAAGGCTACTCTACCACCGAGCTACATGCCCTTTTCATGACGGGTACGCTGACTGGTTCTATCTAAAAGATGTGGATTGCCACCTTAAACTCTCCCCCACAGATGACACTTTGGGGCAAGCATCCTAGGCACGACCAATCAATCTCAACACTTGGCTCTGAGACCATGTTGAAAATTGCACAAGCTAGTTCAGAGAGCCCAATTCTAGCAAGCTCGAGATGCTTATCACACAGACCATTCTTCAAACAAAAGGATTAAAGAATCTTTCCATCTGCATGAATGATACAGTTGAATTCTCAGCAACCCCTGTGATTGCATGGCTCATGTACACCAAAGAGACATTGCACAGTTTGGTATATGTGTGCATTCAAAGCCCAGTCTCAGTGTTTTGGAAAGGTGCAGTAGACATATATTGGAAAATCTAGTTCTAGGCTATACTACCATATCAGTTGTGGAGCCGAGTTATCAAAGGTTTCCTTGCCTGAAATCTCTTTCCCTACAACATGTCACTATCTCTGGCATAGAATTGGTCCTTTTGTTGACTATGTTCCCTAAGCTTGAGTCCTTCTTTCTAGTGGACCCAGAGCTCACGGTCCCAGATGGAGTAAATTATTTGGAGTTGACCAATCCCAATTTGAAGCACATTTATGTGGAAGACGCGAGCTTAGACAAATTGGTTTTGGAAGAAGATAACTTGGAAAGTCTGCATTTGAAAGAGACTATAATTGAGCTTTTTGAAGTCATTAGTAAAGGGAGCCTCAAACAATTTAAATTTCAAGATGTGGCAATCGCTCATCTTGACATAGGAGACTTAACTGATGATCTGGAGGTTGTGGATGTTAGTGGCTTTACCATAATGTGGCCAAAATTTAACCAGATGATATCAAGATCTACTAAATTGAGAATATTGCGCATTTGGGATGTAATATATGATGGTGAGGATGATGTTATGGACTTGGAGACTATAGCAACCTGCTTTCCTAATTTGAAATATCTATCCTTGTGTTATGATCTGAGGGATGGGTTGCTCCAATGTGGCATAAGAGGATCATCTCTGCTGGAAAATGTGGTGGTTCTGGAGTTGGGATCAACGGTGATTAATGACCTCTTTACTCAATGGATAGCAACAATTCTTGAAAGATTTCCAAGGATCAAGCAGCTAATTATCCATGGATCCATATCAGAGGCAAAACTTCGGGATGATTACAAAATGTTCGCAAGATTTACCTCTTCCATTGTGTCTCTGATGAGAAAGTTTATAGATGTTAATGTGCAGTTTGATTTTCAATGATATCAGCTTTTAATAACATAGAAGTGAAATTTGAGGCATTTTGAAGGAAATCGTGATGAACATGCAATCAAAGTGATAAGAAGATGGACATAATATTTGTATGGCAAATATATTGAAATTTCCGATTCTGAGCTATCTGTACTAATAAGCATATTTTCTCAATATATCTTTATTGCGATGAGTGAATATCAAGCTGGCCTTTTAGTTGAGGTTTTGTACTAGAGAATTGGATCCTGGCTGAAACTTAATGTATTTCTGTCACTATTATTGTGTTATCTCAGTTCATGCGTGCTGTAATCCAGCATTTTTTGCTAGACCTGTTTCCTAAACTTGAAGCATTGAGGAATCCAAATATATGGCTTATAACACCCGTATTTCTGTCAAGGTTTGGTTTTTTCATTTCAAGATGGTTAAATGGATGGATTGAACTATATCTAGGTACTATATGGAGGCCTTATTTTCTGCAAAAGTATGCAGGCTGTTGCAAGTTATATATGACTAGAAATAAAGTATGAGGATACTTGTGCCCAAGCATTCATTGGTGACAATGTATCTAGCTACTTGTCGGTTAGGTTGAGAAAGTTATCTATCCAATTATAGACATGCATTGTAAAAATATTGAATTTATATCGATATCCATGCAGTTACGTTGAAGTTATATCGGTATCATGTCACTGGGTTTTAGTTGTTAGGATACTATATTATTATAGTATATATCATTCTAGGGAAATATAAATCTCTCCATGTCATGTTGGTTCAAATCCATGCCATAATGTCAATTGCAATGGGTGTAGGCTTCACAACATACCATATAAAGGGTTCTAATATTGTCCCAAGCAATTTTGTTGTACTAAAGGAAAAACAGACTCACATTGTACCTACTTATTTGCTTCTTAATACATACCGAGTTTCCAGTTGCCATGGTCTATGTGTCAAAGAAACTTTATACACAACAATTTAACTTGTGTCCATCATTTGGATGTTTAACAAAAGTTCATCCTTTGAATCACCCATCCACAAAAAAATTGGAATTACAACAAACCAGTGCAATCTTTCCTCCCAGGCTCCCACCTGCTGTTATCTTTACCTCCTTTCACAACTGGATTTTACTAGTAGTTTGTAAAGTAAGTGAACATTCCTCCTTTTGGTGAATGTGCCAAGTTGAGGAAGCTGGAAAACTTGGTATTTCTTCTTTTAATTTCTAAATTTATTTTTTTCTTTAGAGGTATGTTTTTCTAAATTTTGAGTTTTTTTTTCTTTTTGCCGAGTCTTAAATGAGTCTTTCCTAAGTTGCCGACTCTGTCTTTGCCAATTTCAAGTCTGACAACATTGATGATGATACCCTGGTCGTTGATGATTTGGTATAGCATGGGCGAAAAACAACATTATGGTTGTTTTTGGGCAGTTTTGAGAACATTTTCACCCTTAGAACAATAGTGATCAGACCATTTCTCATATCTGGGCATGTATTAAGCAGTTCTAGGCAACAAGACATCCCTTAATCTCAACTTCTGTGTAGATTTGATGTATATTGCAGTCTCTAAAGAACACGATGAGGCATGCTGGGCTCATTCTGGTCTGATCTTAGCATATTGCAGACATATTTCGACCTTGAAGGAGTAGTAAATTTTCTTCAATCTCAATTCTAGGAACATTCTTTGACAGCCTGGGCATTCTAGACCTGTCCCTGTGCATTCCAATAGTAGTCAAAAGTCATAAAACCTACCACTAACATGACAAATGCTACTGAAAAGTGCTTGGTTGTCCTCTTCAACAAATCTTAAGCATCTTCTCTTTTCTTACCAGTTAATTATTCTATCCTGTATTTCTTTGATATGACAGTGATTTTCTTGGATATGTTAAGCTCTTGTATTCCCCATATATTTTGTACTTGTTAACTCTGTTTTTTCTCAGGTAAAGGGAGAAATTTTCTTAACTTTTATAATTGAGAAAATATATTTATATTTATTACTATGTGGTAAGTGTGGACTGGAGCTCAGTAAAACAAATTTAGTTGAGCTGCTTGATGTTGATACTATGCAAAACTATGAGAATTCACTATGGATTGTTTACAAAAGTATTTACGGTTCAATGGCGAGGTCGGATATGATCAATTGTATCAGGTGTCAGCAGAAGCAGGCAATATTATCTATGAGGATGTCTTCCAACAAAGGAAAAGGTATGTTGCTTTTATGTTTTAACAGAGTGGGGAAATAAATCATGATTTCAAGCTTGCAAACTGGAAATTTAAATCTAGAGCATTATCTCCTTTTTTATGAATATAGATAGCAAGGGAAGACGAATCAGTTGTTATTTTATGGTCCTCTTCATCCAGAACTACCACAAATGTACATAGATAATTGAATTCTTGTCCTCTATGTTCTTTTCCTTCATCATTTTCCATACTGAATAGAGGTTTTACAGGGAAGGAAAAGACTGATGATGCTGTAAATCAATTGGAGAGTCTACTAAGGGATGGAAATTTGCATTCTCCAGTCTTTTGTGTATGTACAGAATGTGACTTTTCTTGGTGTGCTGCATGTGGGTTGTCCAATTCCCAGTCTGAAAGAAAAGGAAGGAGAGGTAGTCATGTTTGCTGGGAAGTAGAAAACTACAGAATCTATGGGATAATGGCAGATATTGAATCAATTCATACTGAGTACACCAAAGGAACTGTTAACTCTAACGAGTATGCAACAGGAAATGTCAACTCTAATGAGTATGCAGCAGGAAATGTCAACTCTAAAGAGTATGCAACAGTAAATGTCCACTCTAATGAGTATACAATAGTAAATGCCATTTCTAAAGAGTACACAATTGGAAATGTCAACTTTCATGAGTATGCTACAGAAACTGGTAACTCTGATGACTATCCGACAGAAATTGTTAACTCTGGCTACACCATAATAGTTGTTAGCTCTATTGAGTATACCCCAGTAACTGTTAACTCTAACAACACCCTTATCATTTCATCTCATGATTTTGATCATGACTAGACAACTACAGCATCAATGGGTGGCTATTGGTCCCCTTTTGATAGAACAAATCATGGGAAGAAAACTGTCTGGAGTGCTGGTACTGGATTTGGTGGTTGCAGAAGTGAAACTAACCCTGACGAGAAAATGAGAAATGTTGAAAAGGAACTCCACTGTCGGGAAAAAACTCTGTTTACATATTTAACAGATATTCTTAACAACAAAGCTATGGAACAGTCTCATGGCTCTCATCCTTTCTTAGGTTTATCAGCCTATGTTCTTCTGAGTCAGGAAAATATTCTTAACCGAGTTTTAGAATACTTTATGATCAATGATTCCATGTTAGACATATGTTATCATCAGCTGGTATCCGTATTGACAGCTATGAAACAGTATCCGTATCTCCTTTCAATATTGATGGGATCCTGCCTGGAAAGTGACATAAGTGATAGTTCCAATCATAACATTGGAAGTGATGGTTCTTTAATTGGTAAAATGAAGAACATATATGATCAATCCAAAATTATCATGAGAAAATTCCCAGGAGGAATTGATGACAAAAATGTAGAAGCTGATGTTGGCATTGCAAAATGTCTCTTGGAATGCTATGAGGGATTGGCAGAAGCAGCTCAAAACCAAACATCTACCATACCATGGATAATATCTATTTCAGATGGGGAAGATACTAAAATGACAGAGTGCAGTGAAGCTAATTCAGATCAATCAACATATGTTTCAGTGGAGGAAAGCCCTAATGATGAAACTTGTTGAAAGCAACATAAGAAGGCTTTGATGTATAAAAACAATTTGAATCCACTCCAATTCCTGGACTGTTCCTTGATTGCGGTGGGTTTTCCACGTCACACTTATAGTAACAAATTCACTGGGTCAGGAGCAAATCGTCAAAGCATTGGTAATACAGGTGAGCACAATTAAAAAGGATGATATATATTACAAAAGAAATAGCTTCCTTTTTCTTTTTCTTTTTCTCAGTAAAAAAAAACAGTTCCTTGGTATTCAATTGACTGAAGTCCAGTCTCATTTTTTTTTAATGTGTTGAATTGATGATGTTGTCTTTTATAGAAATACATTAAAATTAGTTACGGTTTTTTCTTTCTTAGGTGGAGAGATTCTTACTTGGAAGTTGGAACAAGATCGAACCAAATTAGCAGAGGGAGATCTTCAAGGTGATATTAAAAAATTCATGTATTTTCCATTAGAAAAAAAAATATGGATTTGGATTTCCTGTGAACCACATGTGTTTTACTAAACCACTGTTTATGATAATATAGCTTTCTTTTGCTGAAGTTATACTTTCCTACAGTTAGTGATGTTATCACATTTCACCTATTTTCATTGAGAGTAGTGCATATTACACCATCCATGGCAAATGAGATGATTCAAGTAGTGCTTTTTATATTGTCGGAAAGGTTCATAAATTATAACTTTCTTTTTTAGAGTTTTCCCATACTTGTAATCACTGTCAATATTATCATTATAAAAAGGTTTGAAAATTGACCAGATCGACATTGAATGTCCTAATTTTACTTAGTACTTGGACAAATCTCAAAACCGCCCTAGACTTTTTGATCCAGATTGACAAGAAATAAAAAAAGAAAAGATGAATAACAAAGTTATTTGTTAGACTTAGGACATGACATCCATTAAACTGAAGGACTTCATAAAAGTCTGGAAAATAAAACAACAACCATTAAACCTGCAAATCAATTTGGACTCTATCAGTGGAACCCAGGCAAATACACAGATTTGTAAGGGTACATCCATCTTGGTTGGCAGTTTGTGGTACAATTAGGTTCATGTTATATACAAATGCACAAAAATAGGGGTAATTTGGTCTCCAAATAGCCAAGAACCCACATAATGTTATGACATTGATATTGGGAGAGGCATGCTCCTGCAAAGCTCCCAAAGTTTTAGGAAGTGCTGCCCTTGCTTTTGGAATGTGTCCTACAAGTTCCAAAGCTTTGGTAACTTGGAAAATGGCAGGAGCAGGTTCCCCAACTGTGTGTTAGTAAGTGATTAATTCTTGTGTAAAACATCTAGTCAACCTTTGTACACAGGATGTATCATTATTATCTAGTTTCTTTTCCTTTCTGGATAGTAATTTATACCTTTCTCAAAAAAAAACTGAGTGTTAAAAGATACTTTATTAATTTAACTAATATATTAATGCACAGAGCATGGAAAACCAGCACAACAGGTACTTATACAATGAATGAATTTTAAATGGATGGATACTATACTAGAAGTAACTTGTAATTTAACAGACTTAAATTCTAGTAAGTTCAGAACTTCTTTCCACTCCTAATTTTGATTTTGAGCTGACAGAGCTCAGGGATCAAAAATAACTCTATGCTTATTAGGCACCAACATTCTCACAGAGGTTTGGCTGGTCAACACAAGCCACTAATGTAAGTTAAGGATCCTTGGCTAGGCGTCTAAAAATGACTTCTCATAGAAAAATTTCCCATTCTTCCAGCTCGGTATTAGAGATTTTAATGTTATATTCTTGGAAAATATGCTCCAAATGGAATAGATTCCTGAAACTATTACTATTACTAGAATTTGTTTAAACTTGAGGCCAAAAATTAGCTAGTCTAGTCATATAAAAGATCAGAGCTAATGACGAGTTTATCAAATTTGTGTGTGAAGAGCCCGTCGCAGGTATATCATCCCCGTCGCTATTCCTGGGGTTTGCTTTTTTTTTTTTAAACTTATAGAAAGCGTGGATACAACGACGGCCAGGCGTGGATACAGAGACGGAAAGGCGTGGATACAGAGACGGCAAGGCGTGGCTATAGCGACGTCTTATTCCTGGGTTTGCATTTTTTTTTTTTAAACTTATACAAAGCGTGGATACAACGACGGCCAGGCGTGGATACATAGACAACCAGGCGTGGATATAGCAGCGGCTTAGACATCTAACGAAATATAGAACATTGTCGCTCTTGCAATGCAAATTAGGGGTCATCTCTATTGCGACGGAATTGTTTCCATGAAAAAAAAAACACTTAGACGTGGCAATATCCATGCTTTTCTGTGGATATTGCCACGTTTTGCTGTGGAAAAATTGATCACTTGTACTAGTGTTACTTTGACCTACAGTAGCCGGACCGCACACCGGATGGATTCCCCATACCAAACAGTCACGGGCTAGTTGGGAACATTAACCGGGGAGAATCCGTTACTGTTGTTGCCTGCGAATTTCCGGGCCTCAACAGTTTTGGCGCTAGAAGGAGGGCCGCCAGTGCATGGCTGGCCTCAAAAACCAATTTTCCCGAGATTATTCCACTGGTAACAGTTTTGAAAGCAGTGGGCTTTATAATCCAATTCCGGAGGAAAGAGAACATCTTTATTCTGTTGGAAACGAAGTTGTTAATGATCTGAGAAGACACACTAGGGCATATGTAAAGAATATTGGAGGATTACCAATCATTCCTGAATTTCCCAGAAGAGAATACAAAAAGAAATATCATCCTGTAGTAGAAGACTCAGTGCTGGTTGGATACTGGGAAGAACTTGTAGAGACAGCCTTACAAGAAGTTGTGCTACCTTTGAATCAAGAAGGCCCAGATACCCCTCACAGTTCTTCTGCTCATACTCCAGTTGGCTCACCTCCTCACTCTCCACCTATACTCATGGCAGGAGTAAATGCTAATCCACCACCTAACCCACCAAATCCACCACCTGCTTAGAAATCCAGATCATCGTTAAACCTGACACCTCCATTACACGACCTACCCCAAGCCTTTGAAAATATGTTGCCCAAGTTCGACCCAAATGAGAAAATACTAGTAGATGATCACCTACAAAGTTTTTACTTGGTAATTGAAGGATTAATGGCAGGGGAGTATGAATATGTAGTCTGCAGACTGTTCCCGCATACCCTTAAAGGAGCTACAACATCATGGTACTTTGGGTTTCCTGCTAACTCTATCCCTGATTGGGATACCTTCGAAAGAATTTTTAGAAGTAAGTATGTAACTCAGAAAACTCATGAAGCCGTCATGAAAGGGCTATGCGCCTTGAAGAAAGAAAGAAAGGAAAAGGTGCACAGTTTCATGCAAAGGTTTGCAGCCTATCTCAAGAATTTTTCTGAAGTGGATAAACCTTTAGACAAAGTTCTGATTGAATATTATACTTCAGCTTTAGGCCCTGATTTGGCCATGTTTTCCAAAGGTAGGGCCAAGCCTACTTTGATGGAAACCTATGAAGAGGTAGAAGTAGTGGAAGATGAAATATAAAGAATTGAATATTATCCAGAACAGTCAGGAGAGAAAGGTGCAGAAAGAAAAGCCTTATTGTTTACTAATCCTAAGGAAGAGAAATCGCCAGATTATGAAAATATGGCCAAAATGATGCAGAAGCTTTCCAACAAAATCATAGACATGGAGAAAGAGAAGGAAACACAAAAGTTTTATAAGCCATATTATAATAAAAGAGAGGATAACAATCAGTCTCAACCTCCTCCTCACAATACTGCATCCATGAATTTGACAGAGGTAGGCATGGACAATTTTTGTACTTTCCACCAACAGCCACATTCTGAAAAGAATTGTCCTCAATGGATAAATTCGATGACGTTGGTCATGAATCAGTCGTTGGATTCTATATTAACAGAAGATGGAGATGAAGAGAGAAAAGAGAATACCATGTCCACAAAGGAACAAGAAGAGGAAACCATGGTTTTGTGGGATTCTGTTTTGTTATTTGATGCTGAAGAGGAAAAGAATCGGGGCTACAAGGACATCATGGAAACCAACGTGGCAACGAGGAGCCAAGGGCCAATTAAAGAAAACAGTCTCATTTTACCAAAGATTAAAAGGATGAAAATAAATCTAAAGAGATTTCAAAATAAATCCTTGGCTGATAAGATTCCAGAATTCACCATCACTAGCTAAGATCCGAAGCAGAATAATATGTTGGCTAGGCTAGATGAAGGAAACATGAACATGGATAAACCTCATCCCATTGAGCAGCCGATGGATTATGACATCATGGAGGATTTAAAGAAGATAAAAGCCAATGTTCCACTATTAGAAATGTGTAAAGTACCATAGCAAAAGGAAATATTATTAAAAGCAGTTGAAGCATCGGATGAGAAGTTTCCCACTGACAATCAACCTCAGGAAGAAGAAGAAATTGGAGAAACCAACATTGGAGGTAAGTCTAAAAGAAAACATCCACCTTTCCTCCTCATGTTTGAAATTTTTAATCATAACGTGCACAATTGTTTGGTAGACTCACGGGCATCAATTAATGTCATGCCAATATCAGTTTGTAAGAAGATAAATGGGCAGCCTAAGCCATCCACGTGGAGGGTTGTTTAGTTGGATAGGACAGATGTAAAGGTAATTGGTGAGATGGAAGACGTCCTAGTCCCTCTGGCATCCAATGATAAAGTATGCCAAGTCATTAACATCGCAGTGGATGATATACTAGATGCTTACGGTCTTGTCCCGAGTAGAGATTGGTCGGCCAAATTAAATGGATATTTTGCCTCAGATTGGTCGCATCTGTGGTTTCCATACAAGGGAAGTCCGAACCAGATTAAGATTTTAAGGGAGCCCCAAATGAGATACAATGTTACTCAACTGAATGAGAAGAACGAACCAGTGGATTCTGTATTGGGAAACTATTTTATTGAGTTGGAACCATGGAATTATCAAGCAGAGGAAGTTAGCAACACATCAGACACTCAGCCTGATCTCCTTCGATTCTCACAGGCTGATGAGATTGATTGTAACATAGTAAGCTTAGCAGTAGGAGTAGATTCATTTTCAGTAGTTAGTGATTTTTGGACTTTATTTTTTGATGGCTCTAAGACATTAGAAGGGTCAGGGGCCGGTTGTGTCCTGATCGACCCCCAGAAGAATAATCATTTTCTCTCATGTAGATTAGAGTTTGATTGTACTAATAATACAGCTGAGTATGAAGCACTAGTGCAAGGCTTGAGGAAAATGATTGAATTAAAGGTAAGTAATTTAAAAGTTTTTGGATATTCTAAAATTATTGTGAAGCAAATCCGGAATCAAATACATTTTGTTTCCCCTCACTTAAAGGCTTACCAAAATGAGGTATGCGACCTGTTTAAATGTTTTAATGCATTCAATGTTATTTCAATTCCAAGAGTTAAAAATGCAGCAGCTGACCTGTTGGACACATCAGCTACTAGGCTCGTACCCACTAATAATCGATGTTCTGTTGAACTGCTTTTCATGCCCTCTATATCTGATATGATTACAAACCTACGAGTGTTCGATGATGACCAACAGATAATAGAATGCTTAACAAATAAGGAGGTATTCCAAGGGGCGATTATAGATGATGAAGAACATCAGGATGAGATGAAATATGACAATTTCATCCCTAAAGGAGTTAGAACGTTGGAAAGAATGTTCAATTTAAATGAAAAGTTCAAAAGACCAGCCAACGTGAAGACCCATAGCTCATCTCTGTAGTTCAAGCTGATTAATTTAGGGACTGAAACGAATCCTAAATTTGTGAATCTCGGCAAATGTTGTTCACCAACAGAAAGAGACAAGTTCGTCAGTTTGTTTAAACAATATAAAGATGTTTTCTCATGGACATACGAAAATTTGAAAACATATGACACCAGCATCATCAAACATGTCATTCCCATCAAAGCAGGCATCAAACCATATCAGCAACCATTAATAAAAATGCATCCAAAATTGGAACTGCTGATTTAGAGTGAAGTGAAGAAATTATTGGATGCTAGAATCATTTTCAAGGTCAAACACTCTGGGTGGGTATCAAATCAGGTACCAGTAAGGAAAAAATCTGGAGAGATCAGACTCTGCATGGATTTCAGGAACTTAAACCATGCATCAGACAAATATAACTATCCTGCTCCACCCATGGAGAAATCGCTACAAATGGTTTCAGGCTCTGAACTGTTTTCATTATTAGATGGTTTCTATGGCTACAATCAAGTATTAGTAGCTGAAGAAGATAGATTAAAGACAACGTTCAGGACCAAATGGGGAACCTTTTCCTATAGAAGGATGCCTTTTGGGTTGATTAATGCTGGAGAGACATTTCAGAGGGCTATGGACATAGCTTTCTGCGGATTGATTGGCCGTAGTGCGGTAGTGTACCTTGACGATATTACTATATTATCGAAAATAAAAGAAGGGCACACGTTTCACTTAAGGCATATTTTTGAACGCTGTCGAAAATATGGAATCTCACTCAATCCTAAAAAATGTGTGTTCACTGTCACGGAAGGCAAGTTGCTGGGTCACATAGTTTCAAAGAAAGGAATCTCTATAGACCCCGAAAGAATTAAGGCTATTGAACAAATCCCCTTGCCCCATAATAAAAAGAGGATGCGATCATTTATGGGAACGATAAACTTCGTGCAAAGATTTGTGCCTGATTTTACTCAGATTGTCAAACCACTATAGCAGATGGTAAAGCAAAATGCACTATTCAAGTGGATCGAAATTGAGAAGAGTGCATTCAGGAAAATCAAAACTACTGTTGCGCATGCACCCTCCCTGAAAATCCTAGTTTTTGACAAATATTTTATCTTGTATACCTTTGCATCCGATGATTCACTAGCAGCTGTACTTATGCAAAAGGAAGATGGGGGGGATGAGTTCCCAATATCCTTCATGAGCATTGGTCTGCAAGGGGCTGAATTAAACTACCTAGCCATCGATAAGAAGGCTTACATTGTATTCAAAGCAGTAAAGCAATTCAGGCCTTATATTTTAAAAAATAGAACCAAGGTGATTGTCCGCTACCAAGCTGTAAGGTCTCTTCTTGTACAGAAGGAGTTAGGAGAAAGAAGAGGCAACTGGGTAACAGCTCTTCAAGAGTACGACCTTGAACTCAAGCCAACATCTATAGTTAAAGGACAAGGGTTGTGCAAACAGATGACAGAAAATGGGAGCAATGAAGAACATGCCTGGGAAGATGAAGCCGAGCTATATGTAATGGAGGTATGTCCTTTGTTTACAGCTCTCGAGTCCTAGTATAGAGACCTTGTGCATTAGCTGCATGCAAGGCTGTTTCTAGAACATTGGAGTTCCAAGAAAAGAAGGGCGTTCAATATTAAATCAGCCTCCTATCAACTTGTTAAAGGAGTATTATTCAAAAAGAATTATGACGAGGTTCTGCTCAGATGCTTAGAAAAGGAAGATGCGAAGAAAGTAATGTCAGAATTGCATGATGGTCCTGTTGGGGGACATTATTCAGGAGATACTACGGCCCAAAAAATACTCAGATCTGGTTACTATTGGCCTATGCTCTTCAAAGATGCACACGCACATGTCAGAAAGTGTGATATTTGCCAAAGGTGTAGCGGGAGACAACCTAAAGCAGCAGCACCCCTAAAGCCTGTGATGATCACCGAGCCATTCGAGCAATGGGAGCTGGATATTATTGGAGAAATAAAACCGAATTCCTCTCTGCAGCACAAGTAGATTTTGATCGTGACTGATTATTTCACTCACTGGGTCGAAGCTATCCCACTGCATAAGATAAATGAAGACGAAGTCATCAGCTTCCTACAAGATCATATCATGACCAGGTTTGGAGTTCCATTTTCGTTAGTCTTTGATAATGCTAAGTACTTTTCATCAATTAAAATTGACTGCTTTTTTTCATGATAAAGGGATAAAATTGCATTATGCTGCTAACTACTATCCTTAAGGAAATTGCCTGGCTGAATCCTCTAACAAAAATCTGATCAGAATTTTAAAGAAGACTGTGATAGAAAACCAGAGGAGTTGGCACTCGGCACTACCGAATGCCCTTTGGGCTGATAGAGTCACCCTAAGTCTGTGATAGGAGTGTCACCGTATACCCTTGTATACGGTAAAGAAGCCATCCTTCCTCCCAATATCATGCTTCCTTCTTCCATAATAGCTCAACAATCTAGAGCGTCAGATGATAAAGTTTTGCAAATAAGGATATATAATCTCCTGAAAGCAGGAGAGGCTAGATCTAAAGCCAGAGAACGCTTTAAGAAATAGCAGGAGGTAATAAAGTGATGGTTCGACAAACATAAAGCTGGAACAAAAGACTTTGAAGTAGGAGACCTAGTCCTAAAATGGGATCACCCCCATGATGAGAAAGGAAACCATACTAAATTCCAGTAGTTGTGGGTAGGTCCTTTCCAGATTGCAGAAAAGCTTGGCCCTTCTAGTTATAAGTTGCAAGGTCTACAGGGGTGGGAAGCGAACTTACCAGTGAATGGTTTGGTCCTCAAGCCTTATTTTTCCTAAGTTTCTTTGAGTTCTTCTGTCTTGTATATAAATAATCTGTTTGGCTGTCTTTTGAGTCATGTTTTTCAGTTTGTTTTAGTTTGTTTTTATTGATTCCAATAAAGGGAATGAACCCAAGGTTGCATGGAGAACATCAAAATGTTTGGGAATGATAAAAAATTTGAGGCCTCAGACTATGTGTTGCTAAAAGAACCTCTTCCAGTTCAGCATTTTTCTCGAATAAGCTTTGTGTGCATTGAAGTCCTGCTTAACCCCTATGAAATAAACCGTATTTGAAGAGTCTAGAGTACTATGTTGAGGCTCCATCCATGCCACACTTAAAATGTTCTAAGGAGCGACAGTAGAGGACCCATGGAAAGGAGCAAGGTGAACAATATATTAAATATAAATGATCCCATGCCAAGAAATGAATGCCAAAAGGCAAATAAAGAGTCAAAAAACTCCTATGAAAGCATCATACATCAAAGCAGGTGTTGAATCATAAGTACTAAATTGCCGAAATATCCTCTCCGTCCGTGAGCTGAAACATGAAGCACACCGCTCACACAAAAGGACACTATGGGATAGAGAATCCTGAAATAAAATTCAGTAAGAAAGGCATGCAAGAGGACTCATATTAAAAGGGACAAAAGTCCAAAAGCACAAAAGATGCTAAAGTGGCATGGCAATGAGGAACAAATGAATATTTATGTTTACCATATGCTACAATCCTATGGTGTCCAAGCTATTAGCTACCTGAAAACAAAAGTAATAAAGAAACTCATCCTCTGGCCTCAACAGAGTCATCTGGACTTGAAAATCTTGGTTTCCACTCTCCCAAATTGGACTATCATCAATGATTAAAGGTACACAATTCTGTCATTTGAGAAATCCAGATAACTAGACGAATTTAATAGATGCATTTATTGTTAAACAATTTGTCACCCAAAGAATAATCTCCCAGAGATCTAGGTTCACCAGGTAGCCGCCAATTGTTGCAGCTGCAATCGTTCTCCCCAAATTTCTCAAATTTTGGGCCCCTCCTCATGATTGAATTTTGCTTTAGGTCATTTTATCCTTGAATTTTTGGTCGTGTTTTAAATTCGAATGATTTTACAGATTGATTTTCAGCTTGTTTCAAAGATTGCTCGTGGATGAATTTTGTGGTTGGTTGCAGATGTGAGTTTGTTTTTCTAGCTAAGGATAAATCAGATCTTTTGTGCTTTGAAAGGCCATTGTTTCGGAAGTAAAGCAGGTTTTAACCATTGTTGATTTTTTAAAAAGTCCGAAACACTTAATTTTTTCTATTGATCGGGCGTCAAATTTTGTTTAATCGGAAGCCTCAGCCATTTTCTCTTCTACCGTTGCGGCTCCCAAAGTGGTTTACCACCCGAAGTCCAAAACGATCTGCCAACCGATGCGTTAGTCTTTAGTAGCTTTCCCATAGGCTTTTCTTTTCCGCCGTTGCGGCTTGGAAATCCTTTTTGCGTCCAATGTCATTATCTTCCGACTTCCGATTGAGCTTCTCCCTCCCGCGTTTCGCATGACTTTAGTCCCTGTGTCTTTTGTCGTTGCGGCTAGGAAAGCCATTCATATTCCGATTTAAAAGTCTTCCAACTTCCTCCTAAAGCCTTTTCCGCCTGCGTTTCTCCTGTCTGTAGCTTATGTCTCTTCTGCCGTTGCAGCTGAGAAAGCCGTTTAGCCTCCGATGTTAAATTCTTCCAATTACCAACTTTAATTTTTCCCACCTGCGGATTGGTCTACCCTTCCGATGTTGGATTTTTTTGAGCCACCGATGATTTTCCCATTTTCCGCCATTGGTAATGTTGTCAAGCCTAGAGGTGGTCGACGTAGTGGTGTCGGTGTTTGATAAAATTCTAATATTGGTAGTATGCCTAGCCATTTCCTTGTGGAATAGTTGCTTCAATTGGTAGAATTTGCTGCTTTGTTTTGTAACGCAGTCCCAATGAATGATGCTTGTCAATCGATTGCAGGTGGGTTCAGGAGATTCGTCAAACTACCGCGGCGTGGAGGAGGACAGACCGTTTGGTAGAGACAGGGCCGAAACTAGTAGGACCGCAAGAAGGAAAAACGAAGGAAAAGACAAAATGAATGGTGACAGAGGAGAAGCTCTGAAAGGTCTAGAAGTTACTCAGCCAATCACGAGCATGCAAAGATCGAGGAATATGAAGCGTTTGGGAACTGAAAGGTTAGACATTTGGGGGGCAGCCCAAGCAGTCTGCAGTTGTAGTTTAAATATTTGAAAGTAGAGCTTAGAGAGGGAATTTTTCCCTGGAAAAACTTGTACACCATTTGCTTGTAAGAGGAACTATTTCGTTTTACAATAAAAAACTGCAACTTTTTCCTGCTGGAGAAACCAAAATGTGGAATGTATCAATGTGATTAAATGAACAATGTTGAAGGGGAACTCATTAGAGGAAATTTCAGCTCAAAATGGGTATTCAAATTCCATGTCATCATGTGTTAGCCAATGAAATTGCTTTAAATTTGAAATACCGTATAGGTCTTAAACACTTTTTTAATATAAATTTAGGGATGGGTATCATAAAAAAACTACTTTTTTTGTTTGCATTTTTTACATATCTCCCTGTGTTTTTACTTAAATTTCAATCGGGAGAGCTCGTTGGATGCGGAATTAAATTCCGCATCCAATGAGTACCCACTCAGCATACTTTTGATGGACCCCGCTACCCCAAAAACAAGAAATACCTGAAAAAATGGAATGATGATGTCATCATTCCATTTTTTCAGGTATTTCTTGTTTTTGGGGAAGCGGGGTCCATCGAAAGTATGCCAAATGGGTACTTGTTGGATGTGGAATTAAATTCCACATCCAACAAGCTCTTCCAATCGAAATTTGAGTAAAAACACAAGGCGATATGTCAAAAATACAAACAAAAAAGTAGTTTTTTTCTTTTCTTCCTCCAAAATTAATAAATATTATTTTATTATTTTAACTATTATTTTATGAATTCATTTTAGGAGGCCCATTTTGAGTTGAAATTTCCTCTAATGATTTCGTTTTCAGCTGTGTTTCATTAACTATGAGAGTGTTTGACTTCCTGAACCTATGTTCTTGTTGAATGTTCTTCAGTATATTTTGTGATGTTTTCCACTGTGAGTAATAAATGTTGTTCATAAAAAAATTGGCTATCTAGTTGTTTAAATATCTGTAATTTTTTGTGTGTCTTGAAAGAAGTTTCAGCTAACTGTAACTCTTCATTATGCATGTACAAAATGTATTACTCACCAATGAATGATAATCCTGCTCCCTAGGGATAGTTTAGGTAGTTAGTTTATCTTCTTGTTGTATGCGATTTGGATGTTTGTGAGCCTTAAGACGAGAGGTAAGAACCTCCGCATCACGTTGTGACTGCTCCTTGCATCTTATCGCCCTGCATGGTTAATTAGGCACTTGTATATCATACTTAAGTCAAAAATACAAAAATACACGGTGGACCGGGCCGCAACCAGTAAAGCCTTTCTTTTTGTTACTTTGACCTACGGTAGCTGGACCGCAAACCGGACGGATTCCCCATAGCAAATAGTCACGGGCTAGTTGGGAATGTTTACTGGGGAGAATCCCTTATTGTTGTTTCCTGCGAATTTTTGGGCCTCAACAGAACCCATGGGTCCATCCTGTCAAAGTCCATCAAGAGGAACAATCATGGTCGATGCTAATAAATTAAGCAAAGCGTAAAAAATAATTATCGGCAAATTTGGATGGAATATATTTCATGCAAACATTCTCCCTAAGCTTCTAAATATTTATATTGAATTTATTTTCCCAGAAGTTGAAGGAGATTCCATGGATTGGATTTTAAATATAAAGGAAAAGTTGTCGAAATCAAGAAGCTTCTTAGCAGTAGATATGTAGAATTGTAATAAAATTCTCCTTTTATAACACTATTGGTCGGGCCACGCTGATTTCTGAAACTTCATTGAGTGAAGAGATCAGTCGCTTTTCTAACTATATATTTTTAAGAACTTTAAACTAAATGAATAGAACTATCTATGAAACTCAAGCCTCGAACTGTAGTCATCTGCAATTATCGGTTAGACTCCTAGAACTATAGCACTAGTAGAAGCATGCCTTATTATTATCAACTTATTCTTTTTCTTGTTAATTGATGTACGACATGACGCAACAAAAGAAGAGTGTCAAGTAATAGTTTCTATAATATTTTGAGCGATTTTATTGTGGTGTTATACCTGAGTAACGAACACTCCTCTGTAGATTGACTTTAATGGCTTTAGAACAAGCTCATAGAAATATTTTGTGTACAATTGATAACAAGGTACTCCTTCCATAGGATCTCTGAGGTCTCCTGTTATGACATCAAATTGTTCATCTATGTTCTTGATCTTAGCCCTGCATTGAAGAATTTCAATTAAATATTTAAACTTTAGCAAGAACCTAATAAATATAAAGTTTAGTTTGAGAAAATGAAGCATTAAAAATTGGTTACCTAGAATCATTAATAATGAGCTCAAGGATAGAACTGGAGAACGATTCTCTGGTCACAACAAGGTATTTGCGAATGCTTCTTTGTTCAAAACAAGGTATTTGTGGAAAAAATCAGCAACATTTTGGAAGCAATGTTTTATTTAAGTCTAAAAAAATTCAAAATAAAAGCAATAAAACCATAAATTAATATAGACCCATGGCTGGACCTTATGGATATCACACATCACATCTTTCCTGACGTTCTTGTGCCGTAATGCCTCTTGAGTTGTGGAGCCTTTGCCGCCTCCTATGATGAAAACACTATTGAGGCCAAAATCACACATCATGACTACAAATTAGAATCATGAGAACCAATTCTTTGCCGGCATTTAAAGTGATACAACTAAGGTATATTACCAGATGAAAATTACTTAATTACTTACTTTGGGTGGTGGGCGAGTGCTAGATACACTAGTAATTTGTGATACATAAAACCGTCCACTTTTGCGCTTTGCAACTTTTCATCTATAACAAGTGCATGTTTGCAAGAGAAAGAAAACATTATTAACGTTCAAATAAAAGGTAATTCACAATCTTTATTTTATATATTTCTAGATAGTGTACTCCATATATTTACCTTGTTGAATGGCTATGTGAGAAACAATATTGTTTCTAGGAAAAATGCACCTCTTACATACAAGAGTTGTTCCTCTAGTCTGAGTGGTTTAGATCTAGAACAAATGAGTTACAACAGTGATGGAATGATTCCCCTAGAAGTTGTGGAGATCTGGAATGAGTCCCTTTGATGGAGTGGTGTAGTTGTTTCCTATGGTGATGGCTCTTCACTGATGTACCTGCACAATCACATGAGATCAACAAACAAGATCAAAGAGCACCTGAATATAAAACACAATTCTATGTTAGTGACTAATGAATCCAACAGTAAAACACATGATTATAACACACGTATCTTACGGGCAAGGAACAAACTTTTCATTAAAATATGAAGAAGAAGTTTACAACCTTCGCCTTAGTGTGATATGCTCCTTCACATGCCAATATATTGTTCCCAAAAGCTCCAACTTGCTCCTTCTATGCTCACCCTACTAAGTTGGCTAGAATGTCAATGCAACAACATAACTTTTCTCTCTCTCAACCATGGGGTTTGAGCTTGCTTGTATAGGCCTTGGGAGGATAGGGATGGTTAAGTAAATGGTGGGTGAGGTGGATAGAAGAATTCAAAAGGATGGATCTCAATTTCAAGTGGTCCTCATGAGTAGGGATAAGTGTTCCATGAAGCCTTCCTTCGAGGAGCTTGGTGGAAACCTCTCTTTGTCACTTTTTACCAAGGGAATTGATTTTACTCCACTATGATAGAGTAGTTACAGGGCAGAACTGTGCCTTGAATAAGTGTAAAAGGAAATGGCACCGCCTACTATTAGGAGATGATAGGAACTGTTGAAGAAGGTAACACCCTTTTCCTTGAGGCTAGAAGCGCTGCTTGACTTTTATATGGAAGATTGAAGTTTGGAACAGTATTTCACTTCACAACTTCGGATTTAGGGAAATAACTGATGTTTGGGGCCTCATCACATGATGATGATGAGATTTATGTGTAACAACTATATCCTGGTATTTTCTCACTTCGGTATGAATAATTCTGTGATGACAGTAATATTCATTATTTAGTGAAAAAAACACTTGTTTCTATGCATATCCACATTCAAGCTCGGAATATCTGCAGTGCTAAAATCAACAGGTAAGTTATTACAATTCCGTTCCGTAGGTTTACGAAATTTACCTATTTAGGGATAAACACTAACAAAGATAATTACACTTAGCTACATGCTAATGTGCACTAACATATAACATATGCAGTAGTCTAAATGATATACGTTTTAAATGATAGTTTAGAACACTAAAACTTAAACAGTATATAAATTGAGTACACTACGAGACGTTTTAAATGATAGTTTAGAACACTCCAAAATAAACAGTATATAAATTTAGGTCTCATATAAATGTAAATTTTATAAATAAATACAAAATTAATATATTTCATAATTCTTAGTTCAAATAAAATATTTTAATTTTCCATTCCATATTTCTAATTCTTGGTTGCAATTTTTTTTTTGAATAATTCCACAAAAAGTTGGTAGATTGGAAGCATGTCAATATCTAGTATATAGTCACATTATTGTGGCACTAAGCACAACAAAGGTTTTTTATTCCTTAATTATTTGTATATGGAATTTACTGTTTACATGGTAGTGGGAAGAGGTTGGTCTTGGAGGAATTCCTTGAATAACAATAAATATCTTTCTGGATGAGAAAATGGCACTACCTGAGATGCTTCTCTTACTGTTGTGAATGATAAAATATTTTTATAAACCTACACTCATCCTTCCACTTACAAAAACAATATTATGGCATTAATTCTTCAACTAAAGTGTAGATGTTCAATACTATTTCAAATGCAAGGCCTTCTAAACAACCCATGGTTTTATTGTACATAGTTTAGAAAGGCCTTGCACATGTTTTAAAACCCTGTGCAAGGCCTCCTAAATAACCCATGGTTTTATTGTACATGGTTTAAGAGGGCCTTAAACGGTTTTAATACCATGTGCACTCCTAAACAACCCATGGTTTTAGGAGTTCCTTGCATATGGTTTTAAAATCATGTATGAGGAGATGTTGTAATGTTCGTTCTTAACAAAATAAAAATAATAATAAATATTATATGCTGACATAAATAATATTAAATATTAATAATAAAAATATTATATATGGAACTTAAATAAAAGGATGTGTCTTTTCGTTTGAATCAAATCAATGGCTATATATAGGACACACCAAAGTTGATATCTCATTAAGTGCAATACCTAAGAAGAGGTTTTCACCTAGAGAGATTTGATCCCTCTTGGCGCTTGATAGAGCTGAGAATTTGGATCTAGGCTGGTTATCCTACACAATCATTCAATTAAAATTTTAAGATTGGTATGGTTATTTAAATAAAAGAGGACTATGGTCTTATTAATAATTGAGTAAAATCCTTAATTAAATAACTATGCTTTTTAAATATTATTGCTTAACACAATGATGCTAATTTAGAGACAATTGTGCATGCTTTGTTTAAATTCTTTTAAAAGATGCAAAAAAAAAATAAGGTGAGGTGTGATCTTATGTACTTATGTTGTCTTTATCTTTTAGGATTAATGGCTAAAATTGTATAGTTAAAAATAATAATGAACATTCTTCATATAGTTGTTACTTTTAGAACCACTACATAACAAATTTGACAAAAAGGTAGTACTTCATAAAACTAAATAAAAATAAAAACCCCATCAATCAGAAAAGAGGAGAGTTGGTTGGATTCTTTACATAAACATAAGATGCATATAAGTATAAGGTTGTAATGGACAATTTTACACGGCCAAATAGTCAAACAATAGTTTAAATATTTACTTGAAAATATATATAATCACTATTTTTACATAAATAAAGTTATATGACTTAATAATTAAGTGAAGTTAAACAAAAATTAGTTTTTTATTATAATATTTTAATTTAAAAAAATTATAAAAAAATCATTTCGTAAATAGTATTTTTGTTTCTTATTTTGTTCTTTTTTGTTTTTATTATTATTTTCTTTGTTTTTTAATTTATTTTTTGTATTTTATTTTTTTAGTTTTAATTTAATATTCTTAGATTATTTTGTTCCAAAAATTTGTATTTTTTTATTTTTTTAGTTTGTTATTTTTTAATAAATGTCTTTTTTTTCTTTTCTTAACTTTCTTAAATATCTATGTTTTTTTCAATTTTAAGGTTAAAAAAAATTGTTTTTTTTAATTTAATTTGTTTTTCTATTTTTAGAAAATAATAAAATTTTAATTAAAATTGGGTTTCAAAATGATTTAAAAAGAAATGAAATATCTGTATTACGCAATGAATTATTTCAAAATGTATCATTTTTCAAAAACTTCTAATTTAACAAAGGGTTAATAATAGCGTCAACTTGTTATTAAAAATAAAAATAGCTACTAAATGCAACTTATATTAAAAAAATATTGAAAAAAGCTCTCAAATTCTCAACAAATTGTATAATATATTATATATCAATTTATACTTAAGACCAATCTCAACCTAAAAATCTATAAATTTCGACAATAAATTTAAACTTCAACACCAATCTCAACCTAAGAATCTATAAATTTCCACAACCAATTTAAACTTCAACAACAATCTGAACCTAAACATCTATAAGTTTCCACAAATTTTGTCAATCATTTCGTCCAACTATTTCGTTGCTCTACCTCCGCTCGAGTCAATTTATTGATAATGTATTTATGTCAGTCTCTACGACTAACCAAATTTGTTTTGCTAAAATGATTTCCGCACAAACCAACCACGGTCCCCAACCTCCTTCATGGTCCTCCTATTCAAAGGGAGTTGGCTAATTTCTAGGCCATTCGTATTTTTTAGGCAAGTTTGGTAGGAATTAAGCAACATGATTTGTTGTTGAAAATGAGATTTTTAGTGATAAAATTGCAATTTTATTGCAAAAATGGATTCAAGACCCTCGATTACCCTTGCAGCACTCAGATTATGCAATTCAAATCATTGAGAACAACCTTTCGAATTGTCACATGCCACAATTTGCAAAAACAATTTAATGTCATTGACGAACATTATGTTATATTTTATGCTAAGTTTGTAATTGATGACCAAGTGGGGTCAAGGATAATTAATGTATTTCAGAATATTTTATTAATAAATAATTAAATGATGAGACAATAGCTTAGGGAAGCTATTAAAAGAGTGTTAACTGGTCACTTGGTGGAGGAGACTGGGTCGAGAGTATACTAACAAGTGGCAGCATCCTCAAACTACTTCTAACTATTGCAAGTGGCAATTTCCCTATATTTGTGGTCATGATTCCCTAAGAAAGTGGAATTGGACCAGGTGGCTCATCAAGTAAAAAATGACCCAGAAGACCTAGGCATTGTTATAAAATTTCCCATTGAAGACAACTGGGGCTGCTCATTCTAGAAGTGTGATCATTCAGGGTGAATGAAGTACACATTGAGAAATTCGGTGGAGGGGAGTTATTGAAGTGAGTTTGAGGGGTTAGGTGTTAGGGACTGAACTTGTGCAGCTGTTAGGATGAAGTTCTCACTGCTGTAAGTAGATTTAATTTACTGTTGTAATTTGTCTAGTCAGGTGAAAGAAGGTCTTAAGGATACATCCTTCACCTAGTACTCTACCAGGAGGACCAAGGAACAGGCTCGGGGGTCCTGAGGAAGTGCAGACTAAGCTTTCTTTAGGAGTTGGTTGGGAGGAACAGCCTCCTTAAGTTGTTGTCACCTCATTATTCAACAGGTTTTTATTTGTTGAGGTTATTTATAATTTATTTACTATTTACACCAAATGATTACTTGTTTTCCAGAGATATGCATGTTATTGTTTTGTTAGGGTTTATAGAGAAAAGAGCATTGTTTATTGATAACATACTCATTGTATATTTTGTTTAAAATAATAGTGTTATTGCTAAATGAAAAGTGATGAGAATAAATTACCACACTGTATTTTTCCATGCCTTGTATAGGAAGTACTCTAGTACAACTGGTTGATTAAGTAGATGTGAAGTTTTGTTTATTAACTCTGAATAAAAATTGCAAATGATTTCTTTTATAGATCCATATGAATTGTTTACAAAAAATTTTGTTGTAATTACTTCATCTACTGAAAGTAATTGTACTATTTATTTATAGGAAAAGAATTGAATATGTATATACTAATTATTAGTAATCATACTAATCACAGAACTATTGTTAGAACTAATATTTATTATAAACATATCAGGTAAAGTTAAATTAATAAATATAGGAACAGTAAAACAAAATAGTATTTAGGGTTTACGAAAGATAGGTTTTATCTTTACTTATAGACATGTATAATCCTACTCATAACATAAAGTTTAACAGTTGTGAAAATTAGTAAAAATAAAATAGAAAATTAGAACTAAAATTTATTCTTGTAAAATCTACTTTATTACGGGACTGTAGGATTTTCAAAATAATAACCTTTCTGAACAAACGCAGAGTACTAATTTACTCTTTAACAGTGTAAAAATACCTATAAATCAATTATATTAAATGAAGTTCTAGAATTTAATAACTCTGCACACAATTTGATAGAACGAAATAAAACAAAGGTATTGGCTTCTGGCGTTTTATAACAATGGTTGAGGATTAAGCCTGTACTAACATTTTATACAAGTTTTAAACAAAAATAACAATTTAAAACTTAAACCATTACGACTGAAGCCAACTTTGTAAAGCAAAAATATTTTTCATCTTGGAAGCCGTAAAGGCTCTCTCAACTAAACCCCAAGTTACGGCTGCAATAGCCTTCAAAGTTCTTCCACATAATACCTTTAGGGTTTTCTTTATAGAAACAAAATGACAAGAAGTAATATAACAATAAAGACCCAAGCCGAGTCCACAATCGACAGCAAAGCATTCCCATCTTTCCAACCACCGTGATATCAATACAGGAGAAACCCTTAGTGTAACCAGGGCTTACCAAGGTCTACATAATTGAAGTTTGAAAGAACAAGCTTGTCTACAACTTTCGATTTGGTGAAAAGAACTTGCGTAGAGTAATGATTTCAATGGTTAGAAATATTTTAAAAGTAAATTGTAAATATCCTTCTTTGAAAGAAAATAAAAATAGGATAAGCCGTTACCTGCTAACATTTCCAGTCTATAGAAACCGAGACTGAACAGCCTTTGAGTCAACTCGTGGGCACTTTGGAGAACATTGCCTCAGTAGCTTTTGCACCGTAACTCTGAAAACCCTACGTCACGAATCCAAAGGAAAAACAAACAGCACCCAGCTAAAACGAAGAGAATTCATTTACGAAGCTTTGTCCACTATTTCTCTATCTTAAATACCAACTCAATCCCTCAGCCGATGAAGATGCATGACTTTTGTTACTCACACAGTTTATTCATAGCAGTCGTAGAGCTCATAAAAATGGTATTTACCTCTCACAAGACCAAGCTCACAGTGGAATTGGGAAACTGGAGGACATCAAGGAGTAATGGTAGCCACGAGCTCCCATCTCGGCCGCACCAGACAAAGAAACCCTCACCCTTTGCAAAATGAAGGTTAGGGAACACACAATTCAACTTAACCAATGACTTTGCCACCTCCATGTGTCCTTCGAGATTTATCACCAGCGTGGGTAGAAGTTCTATAGTCACAATTGCAGTTTTAAATAAGCAATTAAAATCATTATATATCAAATCCTATAATCACTAAATCAATGCAATTACTATGTTTAGCATTAATATTTTACCTTTGAAATATTTCGATACTTGGTATATTAACTATAGGAATAATATATGGATACTTCTCTATGGTTTTATTTTAGAAATTAAGTTGTCTTACTAACTATGTTTGGTATAGTTATAAGACTTTTGTTGTATATTAAACTATATAAAAAGGAGATCCAAAGGTAGCCATTTGATCTCTTTAGAGTTGGGAAGTAAAGGGTTAAATAGGCCAAGAAAAAAAAAATATCCACTATAGTATAGTTAGCAACAAACTTATCTCAAAAGTGTATTAAACAAACTTGTAAACATGTACAGTTGATAGCTAGTGGTTCACCAGGAAGTTGAGGTGTGAAATATAATTAAAAATGCAATCAAGATAAGATTTGTAAAAGTTTCAATAGGAACTCTTTTAGACAAGAAGAAAATATCAATCCAAATATAGTATGGAATTGGGAACATAAGTAAAAAAAAAAAAATACAGATGATGTATTTTGACAGTATTTTGATCATGCCATTTAACCCATGCTTATGAAGTTTGTTTTAACATCCTTACGGAGTTTTGAAAGCATAATTAAGATCAACATTACCTCTTATGGAGACAGGCTGTAATTAAAACATTCTAATACTAGCATCGTAATCATGCTAGATAACTATCTTCTTGACTTGAATATAATTACTATTTTACTAGAAATTACGGTTACCTATTAAAACCTATAAAGAACCATCAATCCCACTGTGTTAGCTAGAAGCTAAGTAAGTCCCGATCACACATAAGAAATTTTCCCTACTTGACAGAAGAAATCAACAGTATACCTCGCATTAGCAGAATACAAGTTTCTTTCTACTTTCTGGAACAAAATTACAACGGCTAAGTTGAAAACAACACTAACACGGCTTTTAAAGATAAGCCTATCTATTATACAAAACCTTATAAAGAAGTAAATCGTTGTTTCTCTTACAAACTCTTTTATTATCTGTTAACAGTTAGTGGTAAAGTTTAGCGGTAACAGTTGACATTTTATGTCGCATGAACAATTTTAAAGTTTTATGAATTTTTGAGTTATTACATGTGGTATCAGAGCACAAGGTTCAAACACTAGGCCTGAATGTAGCTCAACTTGCTTATGTGGAACAATAAATTTAAGTAAACATGTTGGTGTTGTTTTCTTTTGAATGATATATCCAGATAATTTTGTTTCTGAGTTAGCTACAGGTATGGAAAGATTGGAGGAATACGCAAATGAGGAGTCTCCTTACACTAAAAATAATAATTTTCAAAGAGAACCTATACAAGAAGAGATAACTAATAATTCTTCCAAACTACTACAAATAGGTAAGGAACTAAAAAGAGAGATGGAATCTGTTAATAAAGAAAATGAGAGTATTCTGAGAGCTCGGGAGGAGCTAAATCATATTTTGATAGAAATATTTCATACCGAGGAAAAATACAAAAAAACTAAGTCTGAAGATAGGGGTTATCAGCATAAAGATAAAAAGACTAAACAAATTAAAATCAAAAGTAGCTCATCTTCTGAAGTATATGGTGATTCACATAAACAAAACTTCCAGGATGAAGAAATACTTCCAAATTTATAACTACTCTAGTCAATTGAAGGCCAGGATGACTATTTATAATCTTATGAGAAAAATAGATATATGCTGGCATGACTTAAAAAGAGTAAAAGGTATAAGAGAGAAAAAATATAAATTGGAGTACATTTAAGAAAACTTCAAGAAGAAATTTTTATCTGAACAGTATTATGAAGAAAGGTCTAAGAAATTTTACAAGCTAAACTTAGGAACAATGAATATGAAGGAACTAAATAGTAATTTTCTAAGTCTACTCAGATATGTGCCGTATATTGTGGACAAAAAAACTAAGGTACAACAGTTTCTCACCTGTTTACCTTATCATATAAAGGACAGAATTGAGTATGAAAATCTGAAAACTTTAGAAGAAGCAATGAGAAAAGCGAATTTCTATTATGAACAGAATCATAAAAAGGAAAGTATGACCAACTGGAAGGCCAAAAGGAATAATAACTTTGAATAGAAAAAGAAATATTTTGTGTCGAATTGAAATTTTAAGAATAGTAACACCATAAATTTTCCTAGTAAAAAATTCCAAGGGAACAAAAGTAATTCACAAACCAATCCAAATAATCAAAGGAATAAAGAATCTGCTAACAACCACAGTAACTAGACAAATAATTTTGAATGAAAGGAACCCATAAAGTATTGGGAATGTAATGGTCTGCATTATGCATCAGTTTTCCCCAATTAGAAGAAGACTGTTAGCAACATACACACAATACAAGAGGAGATGATTGTTGGTGATCTAGCGAGGACAATGCCCAGGATCAATGTAGCATTAGAGAACCGGCAAGGAGATTATCAAACTTCCATGGTGGAAGTGGAAGGTAAGAAAAATCAAATACCTATATCTATTTTAATTGATCCAGGAGCTAGTTTAAGCTAGTTTAAGACTTTATAGTATGTAGTGACGCATACAATGACCATTTAGTTGGAGTTTTAACTCATCAAGGACACACCATTACTTATGAGTCTAGGAAGCTGAAGGTTCATGAGAAATATTATGCAACCTATGAATTAGAATTAGTTGCTGTCATACATGCATTAAAAATGTGGCGTCATCATTTAATAGGAAGGAAGTTTATACTAATGACAGATAATAAAAGATTGAAATATATGTTGGATCAACCTAACTTGAATGGTAGGAAAGCTAGGTGGTTATCTTTTCTTAGTGAATACGATTTTGAAATACAACGTATTAAAGGAAAGGAGAATAAGGTTGCTGATGCATTAAGTAGAAACACAAAGCTGAACTTTACAACAACAATCAACACTTATAAGACAGACTTGGAAGAACAACTAGAAATTGGAATAGAACAAGATGAAATTTTTTGCAAATTACGAGCAAAGGCAAGAGAAAATTTAATAGAAATTCTAAGTATAGGGTACAACTTGAATGAAAAAGGATTATTATACGTACCTAATTTACCTAAGATTAAGCTGTTAATTTTAATTGAAGTTCATAAAAATCCTTATCCATGGCATCCGAGTTATCAGAAAACCATAACCATGCTAAGAAAGGATTATTTCTGGCCAAACATCAAAAATTAATTGGCAAAATACATTGCTAGGTGCTTCGAATGTCAGCAAGTAAAAATTGAACATCAACATCTAGATGGGCTACTTCAGCCATTGCCTATTCCTAGTTGGAAATGGGAGATAATTAGCATTGATTTTATCACAGGATTACCAAGGAATCAGAACTTAAATGACTCAATAATGGTAGTTGTTGATAAATTGAGTAAGACAACCCATTTTATACCTATAAAAACTACTTATAAAGCTGCAAATATTGCTGATATTTTCTTAAAACAAATTTTTGGTTCCATGGAATACCGAAGGTGATAATTTCAGACCAAGACCCTAAATTTACAGGTAATTTTTGGAAATCTTTGTTTAAAGGGTTAAATACTACATTAAACTTTAGTACCTCTTTCCATCCTCAAACTGATGGACAAGCTGAAAGAGTAAACCATGTATTGGAGTATCTACTTAGAATGTATGTAAAGAAGCAGCAAGGTAAATGGGAAGATTATTTACACCTCGTAGAATTTGCTTACAATAATGATTATCAAGCTTCAGCTAGATATAGTCCTTTTGAAATTTTGTATGGAAGGAAATGCAATACTCCCATCTCTTGGAGTAATCCAATGGATTATTGTATTAGGACCTGAATTATTGAAAGAGATGGAGCTAATTGTAAAACATGTACAAGGTAATTTGAAAATTATGCAAGATCGACAGAAAAGCCAAGCAGACCTTAAACGAACTCCAAAGGAGTTCCAGGTAGGTGAACATTTTTTTATTAAGGTGAGACCTAAAAAGAGTGCTAAGCTAGCACCAAGATATTGTGGTCCTTTTAAAATATTGCTCAGGATAGGATAGGTAGCATATCAGTTAGCTCTACCACCAATTTTAAGAGTTCATAATGTTTTTCATATTTCTGTAATAAAAAAATATGTACATGATGCTACTCATGTTATTAATTGGAATGATGTGCAGGTGGAACCCGAAGGAAATTTTCTGGTGGAACTGGAGTGTATCCTTAAAAGGAGGGAGATCTCACTTCGAAATCGCAGCATTGGTTAGGTGAAGGTGCAATGGAAGAACCTTAGTCCAGAATAAGCCACATAAGAATTGGAAATTCATATGTGGAATGCATATCCAATTCTATTTCAGGGGAATTCTGAGGATGAGCAATGAACAACATTGAGGATGATGTTATAAATTAAGGGGGTGTGCATGTCACATGCCCCAATTTGCAAAAACAATTTAATGTTATTGAGGAACATTATGTTATATTTTATGTTAAATTTTGTAATTGATGACCAAATTGGGTCAAGGATAATTAATGTATTTCAGAATATTTTATTAATAAATAAATAAATGATGAGACAACATCTTAGGGAAGCTGTTAAAAGAGTGTTAACTAGTCAATTGGTGGCGAAGATTGGGTGGAGAGTATAATGACAAGTGGTAGCATCCTCAAACTACTTCTAACTATTGCAGGTGGCAATTTCACTATATTTGTGGTCATGATTCCCTAAGAAAGTGGAATTGGAGCAACTGGCTCATTCAGTAAAAACTGACCCAGAAGACCTAGGAATTGTTATAAAATTTCTCATTGAAGATAGTTGGGGCTGCTCTTTCTGGAAGTGTGATCGTTGAGGTTGAATGAAGTACACATTGAGAAATTTGATGGAGGGGACTTGTTGAAGTAATTTTGAGGGGTTAACTGTCGGGGACTGAACCTGTGTAGCTGTTAGGATGAAGTTTCTACTGTTGTAAGCATATTTGATTTAATGTTGTAATTTGGTGAGTCAGGTGACAGAAGGTCTTAAGGATACATCCTTCGCCCAGTACTCTACCAGGAGGACCAAGGAATAGGCTCGAGGGTCTTGAGGAAGTGCAGGCTAAGCTTTCTCCAGGAGTTGGTTGGGAGGAACATCCTCCTTAAGTTGTTTTCACCTCATCATTCGACAGGTTTTTATTTGCTCAGGTTATTTATAATTTATTTATTATTTTCAACAAATGATTACTAGTTTTTCAAAGATATGCATGTTATTGTTTTGTTAGGATTTATACAAAAAAGAGCATTGCTTATTGATAACTTTGTGATTTTAGATTTTGTTTAAAATAGTAGCGTTATTACTAAATGAAAAGTGATGAGAATAAATTACCACACTGTATTTTTACACTCCTTGTATAGGCAGTCCTCTAGTACAGCTGGTTGATTAAGTAGATGTGATGTTTTGTTATCAACTCTGAATGAAAATTGCAAAGGATTTATTTTATAGATTCATATGAATTGTTTACAAAAAAATTTGTTGTACTTACTTTATCTACTGAAAGTAACTATACTATTTATTTACAGGAAAAGAAGTAAATATGTATATACTAATTATTAATAATCATACTAATCACAGAACTATTATTAGCACTAATATTTATTACAAACATATTAGGTAAAGTTATATTAATAAATATAGGAACAATAAAAGAAAATGATATTTAGGTTTTACGAAAGATATGTTTTATCTTTGCTTACACACTTGCATAATATTAATCATAACATAAAGTTTAACAGCTTGTTGAGGCCTGAAAATTCACAGGCAACAATAGCAAGGGATTCTCCCCAGTCAACGTTCCCAACTAGCCCGTGACTGTTTGGTGTAGGGAATCCATCCGGTTTGCGGTCTGACTACCATAAATAAAGTAACAAAAAATAAAGGTTTTACCGGTTGTGGCCCGGTCCACCATGTATATTTTTGTATTTGTTGACTTAATGATGATATGCACATGCCTAATTAACAATGCAGGGTGATAAAGGATGCAAGGAGTAGTCACAATGTGATGCGCAGGTTCTTACCTTTCGTCTTAGAACTCATGAGCATCTAAATCACATATGCAATACTAAAGTAAAACTGACTAACTACCTATCCCCGGGGAGCTGAAATGTAACCTATCAATGAGTAATGTATATTGTACATGCATTATAAATAGAAATTACAGGAAGCTGTTATTCCTTCCCACAACACATGAACGATTAAATATATTTAGACAATCAGTTAGCCAATTGCTTATGAATAGCATTCATTACTCATGGTGGTAGTTTCACAGAATAAACCAGAAATCATTCAAACAAGAACATATTCTCTAAGAGTTAGAACGATCTCACAGTTAATGGAAAAAGTTGGGAAAACAAAATAGTTCATCTTCCACCAATCGATAGCATAACATTTGAACGTCCCACCAATCCTTCTCCGACAGGAAAACAATAATTCTTTATTGCAAACCAAAGTAGTTCTTCTTACAATATCTCTTTTCTTGTCTAACTAGGAAAAAGCCCCTTGTTCTTCTAAGTCCTCTATATTTATACAAAAAGAAGAAGACTGTTGGGCTGCCCATGAATAACCTTTGGGCTTCCCCAACTCTTAACCTCCCAAAATATCATTTTTATAAAGTGTTTACAAAATCGTTACATATTACAAAAGTGGACAAACATTCACGAGGAGGGACCCACTTGAGCATTTAGAAACTTCTTCCTAGCTAAAGCCTCTGAGGCGATGCCTTCAAACTCAGAAGGTTCAAAAAAATGAATGTTTATCTCGAACTTCGCAGCCTAGTTCTTGATGGCTTCAATTCTAGCTGCACTCAAATGAAGCTGATCTTCTAATAGCTGCACACTGACTGCGGAATCATCTACTTCATTCCTTAAGATCTGGTCTTCGAGAGATTTAATATGCTGTATTTTTTCTTCCTCCTCTTGATATCTCTTCTGCAAAATCTCCACAAACAAGTTGTGGTCTGTAAAATCCTCTATTCTCTGCTCAGTTGCTACTTGGCATCGATTATAGGTAATTAGGAGCCTTCTGAAGAATTCCTCGGGTGTGTTACTAGAAAACTCCAATAATTCGTAATCCTTCTTAAGGGCCTGTCAGTCTTTCGAGGGTAGCTCTGCAGGAGTTTCTTCATTGTTCTCTAGCCTTGCTATTCTTGTAGTCAAGACTTCGAAGATGTCCTGAGATCTATCAACAAAATAGGAGGAGGTCTCCAAAATCTCCTCCAATCGACCATCTACTTGCCCAACCTTGCACCTTTCCTCTTCTATGGCAGTCTTCACCTGAAGCATCTTGGCCTTTTGTGCCAGTACATGTTTCTTGAATAGTTGGAGACTAACCTTCTGCTCTTTTGCTTCCTCTAAAACTGTTGTTAGAGAAGTAATCTGCTCTTGAAGTCTTGTCTCTTGTTCTTGAGATTGCTTCTCATTTTCCTCCAAGGTGGTCTTTTGCAGCTCTAAGTCTTCTATATTTCCTAGAAGTTGTTCCTTCTCCGCCCTTAACTCTTGATACTCTTGCTGCATTTTATCCAAACACTCTTGTGCAGTCTCCATAGATCTTCTCTCTACTTGGAGAACCTACAGTTCAGCCTTTGAAGACTCCACCTCTTTTTGCACGCCTTAAAATTTTCTCTTCAACTTTTTGCTTTCTTCTCTTTCCTTTCTTAATGTGTCTTTTAGTTGAGAAGAAGATTTTTTAGATTGCTCCAGATCTGCCATTATTTTGTCTACATTGTCCTCCGAAGCATGGATCAATGCAGATCCTACTCTAATAGTGAATCTGGGATCCCGGTCTATTCCATATACAACAGTCATATCAGTTATCATCTTCCTGGATAGACCTCCTGTTTCAACCTTATTTTTAGTTCTTTTCACTATTCTCTTTCTTACCCTGTCATAGAACATAGTATTGAAATCATGGACTTCTTCCCCTATCTTTTGTTCAAAGGAGACCAGTTTAAGTGTGGGGGCCATAGATTGCCCGGTGTTCTGACAGCCGGTACTTCTGGGTCCTGAACCTTGGGGTTCTTCATGTCCTGAGTCTGGATGTCAGCGGTGTCAGAGGCTGACTGTTATGTCATTGTATGGGTCAGCTTCATCCTCTCTGCCTCATGTTTCTGAAGCTCCTCATCAAGCTTCCTTTTCCTTTCTTCTTATTCAATTCTTGCATCTTCCTCTGCTTTTTTGGCTACCTCTTGTGCAGCTGTTCTTTTCTCTTCCTCTTCTCCCTTCAGCCACCCTTCAGCTTCTTGGGCTAAACTTTGGGCTTCTTCATGTCTTTTCCTAGTTTCTTCATCGGATTTTGCTTGTTCATCCTACCCCTTCCCACCTTTGGTGGTGATCTTCTTTTTGAACCTTTTTCTCAAGGCTATCATGTTCAATGCACTCCAGAAGACAAACTCTTCTCTGTCCCAATGGTGAGTGTATTCGAAATGGACATTGTTATCTTTGCAGTGTTCAACCACATTGTGGTGGGAGTCATTCCTGTGAAAGGGCATTTCACCAAAATGAAACCTATCCAACTCTTCCACAAAATCATCCACTTTCTTTACTCTGGCAACCTTATAACTCCCTAACTTGAAAGGCAAAGGGGGATAGGCAGTCTTCATATGTTCAAATAAAAAGGTTCCTGTGCCATCCAGGAAAACTTTCCTAACTGCCTCTATATAAATAATGTAGTCTGTGGCATATTTGGTTAGTAGGGAGGGTGCTCTGGAGCCTCCAAACATTCTGAAGTACAACCCATCCTCATTCAGGTAATAATCTGCATATTCTTCAATTACCTGCAATGCCTCTTCTGACATGTAGTCACATTCCTTCAAAAAAATGAGAGTATACAATGGCATGATAAAAATTTCACAGACCTCTCTGTAGTGACTGTGGTACTTGTGAGCCCACACTGGCTTGTATGTAGAGTAAACAGGCATCCTCTCCCTGTCCCAAATGCACCTTAGGCAGGGGAAAGGTTGATTGCATAGTATGCAATCAATGAGTATTGAGCTCATGTAAAATTCTGATCTCTTTTGGGACACTCCTCCCAAAGCTGAGGCTAAGCAGGATGAAAGACTATTTGACACTATGTTGGCCCAGTTGAAAATGGTTCCCTGGGTCCCAACATAAAAAATAATGGGCATCCACTCCAATTTGAATATTTTGCCATGCGCTCTTCCAAAAATTCTGTTGAGCATTAAGGAAATGAAACTATATGGGATCCTTAAGCTTGCGGTGTCATACTCTCCCGTTGGCCTGGTTCTAAAGTTTCTTCTAGGAAATAGCATTCTTTTGAGGGTTTCAACAAGGTCCATTCTGATGTTTCTCAGCCAATCATTAGTTAAGAATATGTGTGCTTCTGGCAGGTGGTAGGCCAAGGCTACATATCCTAGGCTATAGGTAGCATAGCCTTGTTTGTCAGCATTCTCAATGATCATAGTGGTTACATCTACCATGGGCAGAATCCACCCAATTAATTCAAATCACGGAAAGAGCTCTGGTCTTGTGGCAATCTTCATCAGTGAATATCTTTCTATATTTGCGTATATAACTTCTTTCTCCAAGCCCATATCAGGCACCTCTTGGCATGTGATCAACCTATAAATGTATCCCCATTGGTACTCGGTCTCTACACCATTTATACACTTGGTGTCCTCATAAATATACTTGGTTTTGGTGATAACTTCCACGTCAGGATATTCTTCGACTACAGGGACCTTCTTCTTTTGTCGCTTCGACATTTTGAGTTTGGAATCTTCCTGTCATATATGAAATTATAATCATTACGCCATTTTCAGATAAATTGCAAACAACTTATAGTGTCCTACCTCATATGTGTTTAACATGGCAGAAATTAATTAAATGAAGCAAATATATGTAGGCTAATACTTCCATCTAATACTAAAAACACTTCTACCAACAAAACTCGAGTGGGAAACAAATCTACATTAAAATGAAGAAAACTCGGGCTCTCTGTGGGTGCCATGATCATCGCACTGCGTGGAATAATAGGGGAACTTATTCAAGTTTTTTAACGGTGTGCTTCCAGGAGAAATATTGTCTGTGCTCCGTCTGTGGTCCGTCTACGCTTATGCGGTGTTATATAACCCCCAACTAGCTCAGGTTCGAAACCAACCACGAACCGGGTCGCTTCGAAGCAGCGGGGTAAACACGGCATTGTTTGAGGATGCAACAACATGAGAGGGAGCAACCAGTCCAAAATTCACATGGGAGGCCATAAAAAAAAACTTCTCCTACAGACCTATCATAATACAGGGCAGACTCGTGCAGACAGCGTAACGGTCATCTACACCAATCTCCCCAACCACCAAGCGCAGGGTCGAAACACATAATGGTCATGGAGGGAAACTGCCCTGTGGGCCAAAAAATGCCCCCACTGATAATTATTCTACAAGACCCCACTATATATGCATGTAAACAACGGGGCCAAGGAAAAACGGCCATGAAAAAACCTAACCGTGGAACAATCATCAAAACACTTGAACATAACGGGATAATGCATATAGAGCCTACCTAGCACTAATGCGCAACCGACGAGATGAGGACTATTAAGCTTCCACGGTTGAGCCACCTGGAAATGAGGGTACACCGACAACAAGGGTCCGACGAGCTCGAGCGAACGACAGCACATGAAAATGACAGTGCACGACAGTCAAAAATAGCAATAGAATAATCAAACTCGACCCCGTATATATACAGTCAACCACCGATGGCGGGACAAAAAAAAAATCGGACGGCGGAAACAAAAGGATCAGAGGTCATAAGGACATCTCTTCCTGTAACGTCAGGTGGCAGATCAACTAAGAGAAACGTCGAGACATCCGATCGAAGTCAATAACACGTCAGAGCTCGCAAGACTAAATGTTAGAGCGATAGCGGAATAACGAGCCGCAACGGCGGAATCATAAAGGACACAACCTCCCGCAATAGGAAAAAACTAAGTCGGAGGAAAAATCGACTTAAAGACTGGAAAGATAGTGCCTTATGCAGCCACAACGACGAAAGCTCAAAGCTTAAGGATTGACGAAACAACCAAGTGGGGTCTAAAAAATCAATGCGATAATCGAGGGGCTTTGTAGTCTAACTTCCACAACTGTGGAGAATGTAGTAACAAGATGTTCTGACGTAAATCCAAAAGTCGGCTGATTGAGACAAAATGTACCGGAGGAAAATATCGAAGCTAGATGCTCATCATTCCTCCACAACGACAGGAGTGCAAGCAAATAAACTTCCGACTCAAACACTTGAAAAATGCATCCAAAGGCAATGGTAAGCTTAAACAAATCATGGATCATTTCGAGCATGAGAAAAAGTCTTTCTAAAGAATCATTAAATCAAATCAAAGAAGAAAATCAAACCAATATAAGCAAAAGGAGGGTCCCAAATTTTTTTTAATTTTGGGAAAATGTTGCAGCTGCAACAATTGGTGACTACCTTGTGAACCCTAGATTTCTGACTTAACTTTTCCTAGTAAGAGGTTGTCTAGCTTGAAAGTTGAATTCTTCTAGATGCTTGTGTTCCTAAATTGGCTAACCCATGCATTTAAATCATTGAGAAGCAGCCCATTATTCGGGTAGTGAGATACTCAAAATATTTGCGAGTCTGGATAACTCTTTTGAGGCCTAATAAGTGAGATATATTTAACCCCTGTCCTTAGGTAGTTTCTAGTTCAGACACCACAGGATTGTAACATATGGTAAACAACACTATCCCTTTGTTCCTCATTCCCATGCCAATTGCACTTTTGTGCCATTTGAACTTTAGTTCTTTTGAGTCCTCCATCTACCTTTCCTTCTGAATTTTATTCAGGCTCCTCTATCCATAGTGTCCTTTTGTGTGAGAGAAGAATTTACTTTTCATTCTCACGGACGAAGAGGAACTTTTGGCAATTTGAAATTCATGCTCTTGATACTTTGCTTTGATATGCATTGTTTCTTTAAGGAGTTTTGACTCTTGATAGCCTTTAGGCTTTTCTGAAATCATGGCATGTGATCATTTATATATGATACACTGTTTACCTTGCTTCCTCTCCATGGGTCCTTCACCATCACTCCCTTGGACATTTTATATGTGAAATGAATGGAGCCTTGAAATAGTATTCCAGACTTCTTAATTCTGAGTTATTTACAAGGGGTTAAGTGGGACTTCAACGAATGCACGGTCAATTAGGAACACTTCCTACTAGAAGACATTCTATTAGCTAAACGCAGAGTCTCTTGCCCAAGATTTTAGTTAATTAAGAATCCCGATGTTTCCATTGCAACCAAAATTTTGCCTCTTTATTCAAAACCAAAATAACTAGCAAAAATCATTAAACCAAAAGAAAACAGCATCAAAGCATTAAACTAAAAAGAAAACAACATCAATTTATTTATGTACAAATGAAAAAAGAAAATTGCGTGCCCACCCTTAAAAATTCTTTCATCTAACAAATTAAAGGGCTAGGCTGTAGTGTAGAACAAAACCTATCCATGATCTAATTGTGCTATTTTTTAAATCGAAACCATGTGTACTAGTCTACAGTCATCTTTATCAGCCTGAGGAAGTTGAAGGAGCTCAGGCTGAGTGTTAATCATGGGACTGGATATTCCTATGTCATGATATTTTAGTTCAATCTCTATTAGATAATTTCCCAGGAAGGAATCAGCAAATTCATTATCTTCTCCCAGCTTAGTCACAGTATGCTTCAAGTAAGGTTCTCTCAAAATTTTAATCTGATTTGGGGTACCCTTAAGAGGTAACCATAAATGAGACCAGTCTGAAGAAAAATATCCTTTTAACCTAGCAGACCAATCTCGGTTAAGAATAATCCCATATCCATCTAGTATGTCAGCCACCATAATGTCAATAAATTGACATATCTTGTTATTTGCAGATAAGCGTATGAGAACATTTTTCATTTCTCCCACTACTTTGACACTCGTTCTATCTAGTTGCACTACTTCCCAAGCTGTGGGTTTTGGATGCCCATTAATGTTTTTCCAAACTTCAAATGGCATAACATTCACCGATGATCCAGAATCTACCAAGCAATTATGCACGTTATGATCCAACATTTCTAAAGTCAACAGAAAAGGTGGGGTTTTAGCTTTTTCTTCCCAACTTGGTTCGATGTCTTCTTCCCCCGGTTGGTTTTTAGTGGGTACATCCTTTTTAGGCTCCTCAATTTTTTTAGTGTTTCATTCATTAACATCCATTTGTCTTTCCAAAAGTTTGACAGGCTCGTTGATTGGCTCTGTTTCCTGGTTGACAGTAGTTACTTCAGGTGTTTTGTCTTCAACACTGGCATTTATCTGTCTCTTGACATTCGTTTGCAACCTCTTAATCTTTGAAATTGTTGCATTATCTTTAGTTATCAGATCCATGTCTTTTATTGCTGTAGGTGTGTATTCAGATTTACGAGCGCTCTCTTCTATGTCAAAAAGTGAGACACCGTCCCATAAGAACATGGTATCATCCTCTTGTTTCTCTATGGTCTTGTTATTCTTTTCTTCTTTACCATTGTCCTTGGTCAATTTAGAGTCTAGAAGCTGATTCATTACCAATTTCATTGAATTTAACCATTGAGGACACCGTTTTTCAGAATGAGGTTGTTGGTGAAAAGTACAGAAATTATCCCCCACTACCTCCGTTACGTTCATTGATGCTAAATTGAGTGGAGGGATCTTCAATTGGTTGTTATCCTCCCTTTTTTGGTGGTAGGGTTTATAAGTTTTCTGAACTTCCCTTTCTTTTTCCACATCTATTATTTGGTTGGAGATTTTTTGAATCATTTTCAGCATTCCCTCAAAATCATGTGATTGCACCTCTTTAGGTTTAGACAACAATAAGGCTCTTCTCCTGGTATTTTTTCCTTCGGGTAGCTCGGGATAGTCTTCTATACTTTCCTTTTCAGCCTCTACCCTTTCTACCTCTTCATAAGTCTCTACCAATGTATCTCTGGCCTTCATTTTGGCAAACATGGCCAGCTCAGGTCCCAGAGCTGAGGTATAATATTCAATTAAGACCTTGTCTGGGGGTCTTTCAGTTTCAGAAAAGTTCTTGAGGTATGTTGAAAAACTTTGAGTGAAATGATGTACCTTCTCATTCTTTTCTTTTTTTAACAAACCAAGACCTTTCATTAGTGATGCATGTGTCTTTTGGGCTGTATATATACTTTTGAAAACCCTTACAAAGGTGTCCCAATCAGGAATAGAGCTTGCAGGCAAACCGAAATAACAGGATGTTGCTGCTCCTTTAAGGGTATGTGGGAACAATATACAGACAACATCCTCATATTCTCCAGCCCTTAACCCCTCTATTGCTAAATAGAATCTTTGCAAATGGTCATCTACAACAATCTTTTCATTGGGGTTAAACTTATGCAGTAACTTCTCAAAATCTTGAGGTAGGTTATGTAATGGAGGGGTTAAGTTCAAAGGTGATCTAGCTTTCCAAGCCGGCGGTGGGTTGGGATAATTCACATTTATACCATCCATGAGCTAAGGTGATATAATAGAAGTCTGAGTAAGGAGCAACGTAAGGTGAAACTGTGCTTACCTTCTTCCAAGGTATAGACCAAACCTGTAAGTCTACTTCTACAAGTTCTTCTAGATTCTAAGTACTTGGGTCAGGTCAAAAGCTTCCAAATTTTTTGTTGATGGGGTAATCTTGGGAAAACAAAAATAGGTTTCCTTGGCCAACCATGCACTGGCGGCCCTCCTTCTAGCACCAGAAATTGTTGAGGCCTGGAAATTCGTAGGCAACAACAGCAAGGGATTCTCCCCAATCAATGTTCCCAACTAGCCTGTGACTGTTTGGTGTAGGGAATCCATCTAGTTTGCGGTTTGGCTACCGTAAGTCAAGTAACAAAAAATATAGGTTTTACTAGTTGGGGCCCGGTCCACCGTGTATATTTTTGTATTTTTTGACTTAATGATGATATGCACGTGCCTAATCAACAATGCGGGGTGATAAAGGATGCAAGGAGTAGTCACAAAGTGATGCGCAAGTTCTTACCTTTCGTCTTAGAACTCACGAGCATCTAAATCACATATGCAGTACTAATATAAAACTGACTAACTACCTATCCCTGGGGAGCTGAAATGTAACCTATCAATGAGTAATGTATATTGTACATGCATTATAAAGAGAAATTACAGGCAGCTGATATTCCTTCCCACAACACATGGACGATTAAAGATATGTAGACAATCAGTTATCCAATCGCTCATGAACAACATTCATTACTCATGGTGGTAGTTTCACAGAATAAACTAGAAATCATTCAAACAAGAACATAGTGTTAGGATATTTAGACACTTAGGAGTTAGTTAAGATCAACTTGTGTAATATATCCGTTAGGTAAAAGTGTGTTTCTTTAGTATGCATTAGTATGCATTTGTAAATATTCTAATCCGACGATCACGATATGTTCTAGACATAGAGTGATCCGACGGTTCAACTTCTCTTAGATCATACCTACCATTGATCCGTGGCTTAACACCCGATTGGTCTATGATCTCTATTTATAGAGCATAGAGGTTCCTTGGCTAGTTGATCGATTATGAGAAGCTCATGTAACTTTCTTTCTTTTGCATAATAAATTGCTCCGAAGTAGCTATTTGGCCGGGGCCGTGGACTGTTTCCCTCTCGAGGGTTTTAACCACGTGACAAACATTGGTGTATTGATCTGTGATCTATTTGTGTGAAGTGGCTATTCTTGGTGTTCGGTCCTTTGGGAGTACCCTGTGTACCCTAACATGGTATCAGAGCTTTTATGAAGAGCCGCTTTCGGTTTTGATCAAGATCTGGAACCGGTGTCGCTGAAACTTTAAAAGGGTTTCTGGTTCTTGTTTTTTTGTGCATTTGTGGCCTGTGGGAGCTATTCCATTGCGTCCGGAGCGCCGTTTCCATTTGGAAATAGTTTTCGTTTCACCGAAAACCATTTCCGTTTGTTCCAGAAACACCCATTTCGGCAAATCTGAAGGTATAATGTTACAGTGACGGTTTTGTTTTTTTTAAATCTCTCATATATTTATCAGTTTATTATTAGATCTCTTTTGTTTTAGTCTCGGACTGTTGCCTTCCCTGGCTGCGTATGCTGTTTGCCGTGCACCTTGCGCGATCGCGGCGAATCAAAAACAGTGAGGGAAAGTTTTTTTTTCTTGTCTTCTCGGCTACGTATGCTCTTTGCCGTGCACCTTGTGCGATTATGGCAAATCAGAAACAGCGAGAAAACTTGAAAACGTAGACTTTCCGGGTAAGCTAACCTAGATCTAACTCCATTGTGTGGAAAAAGTTTTTTTGTTCTTGTTTTTCGTTTTTTTTGTGATTTGCAGGAAAAGAAAGCAAGCACGGAAAACGAGAGAGAAGAGTAAAAAAAAAAAACAAAAAAAAAAAAAAACAAAAAAAAAACCTTCCTCTTTCCATAGTTTTACGTACCTTTTAAACTTAGCTCACTTGGTTCAACGTTGCTTTCCATCTTGATAAGTCTTGAGTTCAAGTCTCATCAAGTTACTTTTTAGTGCATGCAATTTCTATTTTCAAGTTACTTTATTGTAAAAGTGCATCTCACATTAATAAAATAAAATAAAAGTGAGTCACTTAAGTCTTTTAATTTATTGCCGCACTATTTAAAAGTACATTATTGTAAAAGTGAATCTCACTTATTCTACAAAAGTGATTCACTTCAAAGCAACTTGATTGTAAAGTGATTGTCAAAGGTAGATCTTTGGAAGAGGGGGGTTCTTTTTTTTAACTGGTCAAGTTAATATCTGCCACGTCACTATTGGGGACATCTTCAACATTTCCTTTGATCAAGCATAACTTCATCATCTGGAATCCGTTTTAAGTGCCGTTTTTTTTTAAAACCGCATAT